>JARJDZ010007789.1:0-81628 GCA_030264555.1 Aleochara sp. GC000083
GAAAATGCTGACAAGTTCCTTGTTCCGATGCGGTTGTCGCATCGGCATTAATGAATCGGTTTCCTGTATTGCGTGTGTATTATTCCCCGCCCAACGGCCGATATCGTAACATATGTATCAAACTTTTTGCAAAAAATGTTCGAAATATGTGGTAATAATCTAATAAATTCATTAGTGTTATTAGAATTAGTTATCATATAAGAATTGTTCCAAGGATAATTACAAAATATCATCAGGAAATCTTTAATTTTCAACCTTCATGTTCATTGTGTTATTGAATTTTTTGCATTTTCTGAAAAAAAAACCTTCTGAATGATGATATATTTCGAGAATTTATCTGCTGATATCTTTGTCCTATAGCAAGCAAATACCATTTCTTATGCAATTTTTTTGCATAGATCTCTTTAATTTATAAAAGTAAATTTGACAAAACTAGAGAATAATCAGATGGAATTTAATGATGGTTCTTGTTAAATTTAAACAAGATTTATGAGACTAACAGTATTATTGTAAAATGTGGTAACATGCCTTATATTTTAACAAAATTGTATCAAAATCTAATAAAACCTTGGTAACAAGTGAAGCCTATGAAACCGCTCGTTACCGGACAAAATCCCCTTAGTGAATATCGGCAGGACGAGGCGAGTTTTCAACAGGTTTCTGTTATGTGGTCGATGGAACAAGCTAATATCCGCCAGCCATGACATTTTCGAGCTATAATTACGATTCGCTCACAATCCGTCCGACCACAAAACGCGCCCCGACTTGCTGAAGCGAAGCGCACAAAACGAAAATAGCAATTTCCATCTTGTTGACAGCGCACTACTTTCCAAAAACCAATTAATCGAATTCCCACAATATTTATAATTATTTTAATCAATTTGGCCAACGTAAATATTTGCAGATCCAGTGGCAACGATGCGAATTTCTCCAACAATGATTCCATCATTCAATTAAATTCACGGTTTATCCAAAACAGGATAACGCGCTGCGTTACGTCGGATACTAATTGGAAATTTAGTGTTAGAATGTACACGAAGTTGGACTAGTTTGTCCGAGCACCAATCAAATATTTTCCAAAGTATTTGGGACATGCAGAAATAGTTGATGCTGCAGCAAGTTTTTACTTTATGTATATTCGCACACGGATGCGAACCCGTTCAAATATCCCCATATTTGAGCGGGTTGGACGCGTACACCCTCGGGTTCTCTTCAGGATGAGGGGGGAAACGTCAGTCGATTTATTGAATCGAAAATTACACGAATCGTCCAAATACACGAGCGCGTTTTGCGTTCGACGTTCGGCGCGCGCGATAACGAATATTGCAAATATTTCGCGCGAAATTTGCAGGAAATTTCCACCTACCTCGGGGTAGGTCTAACCAGTTTTACCCCTCTTCACATGCTGCCGTGTGCGAATAACTCGATGCACTCGTGTATTTTTATTTCATCGGACGCGCCCTCGTTCTCAGCCTATATTTACATTAGAAAATGATTTACTGTTTGATTTACGACCTTCCCTCGTCTATTTTTAACTTTTTTCGCCGTTCAAGGGATGCTCAATTATAAACGTGCAAAATTCCAACTTGCAATGTAACGGGCAAACATTTTTTGCACCGCTGAACATATTTAGTCACATTTACCAAATGTGCAGGCCTGGAATATTGGATGGTAAACAATTTCTGGATAAACTTGCAAATTTTAATTTTGCAAAAGTGGTCGAAATTTTATCCAACTTTTTATATTTTTTGATGTTTGTAGGTGTTATGATAACTGCAGTGTTTAAGTGACACATTTTTTTCAGGAGAGGTTGAAAGGCTGCTCAGGGAGTACACACAAAACCAGGATTTGGTCCGCAACATTGGATCCCACTACTACCAAATCATCTATCCGGTGCAACTGCGGCAGCATAAGAAGATGGGCATTTCAACCAGGGAGATAGGGTCGTCTAAGGTACGAAAAGCGAGGAGTACGGTATGTCATTGCACATTTCACCCTTCATTCTGTAAACAGTGTTCAGGCCGTTCGCAATTACTACCAAACTTTATTGCTAAAACTATCACAAATTTTAGATGAGAAACATTATCCTTGACACTGATATTCACTTCCGATATACCCAAATCTTAAAATATTGGTTATATATTGGTTTAAGGAATATCCTAGAAAATCAGAAATCAGAAATTATTATCCTTAAATTCCAGATTGAATTATTTTCAATTTTTGATTTATTCCTCATATTTTCCAAGAAATTAATACGTTCATCAGTAGTGATATTAATGACTGTTAATGATCTTGATTGTCTTCTTCCTTCAATTCCATGAGGGGCTAGTTAACCCCCATTTCACTTTAAGGATCATGGGTTAACAATCTTTGCAATTGATTTTGCATCAACATCTATTAGAAATATAAAGACAAAAAATTAACTCACAAAATTTGACACCAATATTTTTAGGAATACATGAATCTTCAGCAAGAGAAAACTATAAATAAAAATATCAAACATTGGCTAACAAAATAATACTTTGAAGTTGATTATGATCAAAGAATTTAAACTTAAAATAGAGTAATAATTAAATTGACAAGTTTCAAACACGCCCCAAAAAGTATATTTTAGTATAATGTAAGTATGAAATTAGGTTTCCGTCATGTAAACTTCCGTCTTATTAGACGCAAAGTTTCAGCCTCCATAATTGAAATTGCAAATTGCGCACGATATGCAGCATATGCATCTCTAATAGCATTGATCTGCATAGCATAATATTATCCTCAAATCGTATTTTAGGCAACAAGCTTCGATACATAATTACATCCAATACGAAATTTGCATGAATTACGATCGACTAAGCACTCGAACTACTTACATGTGCTTTATTTGCACTTAATTGGCAGACGTGAAACTTGGAAATGTAACCAGCAAATTGCTTACGAGCGTTTTACATTTATCGATAGTATTCGCTCTTAAAATGCTATCAAGTAGGAAAATCGTGCGGACTTGAGAATGAAGTGGAGAAATTAATCACGATGAAGGATAACTTGAAATCAAGGCAATATTCGTTGATGGCTCATTGAGTGAATTAACTAGAAATTACTTACTATACGATTTCCAAATTGGTTCACTTAATTAATCGGTGCAAATGATTAATGTTATACTTTGCAATTTGATACAATCAAGATATTGGACAATTAATGCAACTAGAAGAATTCAAGTGTGCAGAACGATTGAATATTGTATTTCAAGATTTTAAATTAAGTGATGGTTTTAGGGTAATAGTTTTTGCAATACAAAATAGCAAATATATTGGATGAATTTTTAACATGGTTCTAATCTGTATATATTATAAAAAAAAGTCGGGTTTTCCTTCCTGACGATATAACTCCAGAACGCACGAACCGATTTCAACGATTTTGCATTCGTTGGAAAGGTCTCGGGCTCAGGGAGGTTTATAGCAAAGAAAATTAAAGGTAATGTTTAAATTAACAAAGTTATTAATGTTATAACGAATCTGACGAGTAGCGTATTGATATTGTTATCACTGTCAAATTATTATTATTCGTTTAATATAACATTTAAATTTGAAACCCTCAAATCAACCAATTGAATTGTACAAATGTTTGAAGATTCAATGCACCCACCGATAATGATGTTGCTGCAATAATTCTTGGGGATCAAACTGTATATTAAATAGTGTAAACGAGACACACCGTCTTTACGATGCATTACAATATCCTATCATTTATTGGCAAGGGCAGGACGGATACAACATCACGTTGAAGATGGTCCATCCAATTACAGGTAAAATAATCTCAAAATAATTATTGACGTGAAATGAAATAAAATTTTTCATTTTAAAATTTAAACCAAAAAAATGATAAAATCAACAGAAGGATCGTTACATCAATCGAATAAAATTTTGTGGCGAAACGGAGTTCGCCGGGTTTGCTAGTATTTTATATTCTTCTTTTAATTCAATTAAACCCAAAAATATCCTCTTGCAAAATAAATTTAAAAAAGGATTGCCATCACAAAAACATCAGCATGCAAAATGATTAGAAATGGATAAAAGAATAGTAAAACGAAATGGCAAAAATTAATAGTTGACTCAGTATAAATCCCTATGATAATTCAAAACCTCAAGGATAATGATCAATTGAGCAAAATATAAAGTTAGATAAAAATTATCTCTTTCAGACTTCATAGAAATTCATAGAATTCCAATTTTTGTTTTTCTCTAGATGAAAACTCCCATTCGAGCTATTACATATTTTTAATTAGTCCTAATCCCGAGAGGAAATAATAACGATGTCCTGAATCTCTTCTTGGGTCTGGTTTAATGAACTCGCCCTCTGGATCACAGCTCTTCGTTGGCTTCGCCAGCAACGCAAATAAACGAACGTACAAGCCAGATAATGATAATCCACGTAGATTAGTACCGTTTTCAATGTCTCCGACAAATTGGAAAGGTATTCAATCTGTCACAGAAAGAAAACCGCACAAAGGACGAGCACGAGATGCGTTCATGTGGGGAAAAACATGGCGCAAATAAAAAGCACAGTCGGCTCTCTCTTGTGCTCCAACGAATACAAAACAACATGAACATATATGGCATTCGAAACATTCAGCCAGGACAAACAAACAAACATGCGCGGACTGCAAAAGCCGAAATTATTTTTCATATTATTTTGTATTCCGACATATTCTTCGGGCTTTTTCTTGCTCAGAATCCTGGCAACAACCACTCGAACCGCATGATTATATTTTGCAATTTCCAACTTTTTTCCTCATTGCCGTTTTTTGTTGTTCGGTTTATTTAGTCTTTGAATTCTCGTGGATGTCGGACAAGGCGTAAACAGAGTGTATTTTCAAAGGCTGATGAAAAAACCAAGAGTGCTAGCAACGGATGTAGAAGTACTGGATTGATATTTTTCAATTTTCACTCTTTAAGAGTCGTTCTTGTGCTCGGCTTTATTATAACGCTGATGCGTTTGTGTTTTTATTTATCCGACTTGATGTAGCTGCCCATCAGTGTTCTTGATATTTCGACGTGTGCTCACACGTTTCTGAACGGCTTGGCCTCAAGTATCAAAACCATCTGTTGTTTCAGACCTTCAGCGGACGTCCGCGCGCACGCAACGTGAAAAACGTCAATCATTTTCCTTTCCGCTTCGATTTCCCATCGATGCTATCGAACAGCTTGTGTCAGCCACGCTTTCGTATCAACGACACGGTTACACATTCGGTCTGCTTGTAATATTAGTTCGTGCCTGTTTATGACCTGCATGGAATCTATACCAAAGCAAAGTGAAGCAATTCAGGCCGACGTCAAATGAAACATGTTTGTTTGTCCTGTTTTCTCTTACATGCTCCTTTGAAGCTTCGATTTAATTAATCTACAGCAAATCAGGACAATATTGCTACTATATTTGCTATTAGTTTACTAAGTATAAACAAACTATATTTCTAGATGAAATTTCAAAGAATTTATTTCTGAAGTTGCAGGATTTAATTGGAAATATTTTTGTAGTAGTTCCTAGAAACCTGAAAAACTCAAAAGATCTTTGGTCAGCTACATACACGTATGTAATATCAAAAAAAATTCTGAAATAAGATCAATGATTCGCTGAAAATTCGTTAAAAAAGAATACCGCTAAAAAAGGATTTCGCTATCTCAGAAATTACTGAAACTTTCTGAAAAATTCAAAGGACCTTTTGTTTAGCTACATGCACGTATGTAATACCAAAAAGAAATTCTATAATAAGATCAATAATTCGATGAAAATAATTTAAAAGAATACCGCAAAAAAAGAATTTCGCTATCTCTGAAATTACTGAAACGAGCTGAAAAATTCAAACGACCTTTTCAAAAAGAAAATCTGAAATTAGATCATTCTCTGAAAATTTCTTAAAAAAGAATACCGCCAAAAAAGGATTTGAACTTTCGTCTTCAGATAGATCACAGGATCCAATACATCAATACCATTTCATCCTCTCTTCAGGGACATGTAAGCAAACATGAAAACCCGTCGTCACGTCTCCGATATTACAATTCAACAATATTTCGTGCACGAGCTTCGCATATAACTTGCATTAACTCTCAAGTAGATCGTCCAACTCGCCCTGGACGAGGACACAAACGAGGACGTTCGCCTCCATTCTGGCAGGCATTCCGTAATAGTTGGCAAGCCCTTCACACTTCCTTCGAGCCGGCGCCCCGAAAACAAGTTCGCTCACAGAAAGTCCCCAAAGTCCTGCCGCGCATTCCCCGTGCATCATCAAAGGATAATGTTTTGAGGCGGCGAACGCGCCCAGGAATGCCGCCTTGTACATCAACCGAACACCGCAAGTCTATCCCGGTGCCCGGAACGCCATCGAGGACGACGTCGACGACGACGGTGTTCGAGTTGTTCCGCACTATGTTGCCTGTTGTTGCGCGAGTCTTTGACATGGAATATTAATCAAATGCCGTGTATTAGTTTTCCCCGAATGGAATTATGGCGGAAGTCTTAATTTCATCACGGCCCACGCTTCGCTCGAGATGCTTTGCATCCTTTTGTGGTCGGGAACGTCTCCAGGAATTTCATGTCCTGTTTGTTTTCATTGAGAATCATATTTGTGAGTATCAATTAATTACTTTTCATCCTCGACTTTCTCGTACCAAGAAATTGGTTCTTTGAAGTCACCCTAAAAACTGGTTTATTATTTTAAAATACTTCAATCTGCAAAATTGAATTTTCCAAATCATGGATCAAGTGTCAGATTTTTTTTTGTCAGTAGCATTTTTGGATTCAGTACTTTTCTCCCAATGTTAAAGAAATCAAATAAAAAAAGACATCAATTTTTTTGCTCCAATTCCCCAACCTTTCTTCGATTTCTTCATCATTTCCCAACGATGTCCAATAAATCAGACATCACCCTCTCCAATAACAAAACCGAACAACAATAAAAATAACTCACAAATGTATAAATCATCTTCATCTCAATCATTCACGAGCGAACCGAACAAAACAAGAAACAAGAACGCCCGAAAGAATAATGTGCAAGGACAATTAATATAAGTACGATCGTAGATAATATCTGTCAGAAATAGAACAAGCAAATTGATGATAACGTTTGCAAAATTTGAATACGAAAATTCGCATGTGCCCTTTATATCAATGTGGAAATCTAAATTCAAAAATCGTTGTTGTCGAATCGAATCGAAGGTCGACCACTCCAGGTCGTCCTGAAATTGCCTTCCTGACTGGATTCTTTATTTGCAGAGAGGCCAGGGCGATGGCGGTTATCCAGGATCGACGCGCGGATCCGGACGACAACGGGTAAGTTGATAGATAACTTTCATCATTTAAATAAAATATGTTTCCATCTCGACGCATCTTGACGTTATCGCTCAAATCGAAATATGTAATATGTAATCTTGTCAAGAGCAATCGATTTCTTCCCGATGCCTCCAGAAATGCCCTCGCCCGATCATAAAATTGCAAACGGGTTAGAGTATTAAAATAGCCATGGAAATATGTTATCGACGTACAGAAGATTGCATATACGCATTTTTCTTGCAATTTTTCAAACGCACCGCGTTTGAATTTGACATATCAATGAAGTAATCATCTTCAACTTGCAAACTGATTATTCAACGTGTAATTGCGAATGCGATGTCGTTGACGTAAGTTATAATTGCTTCCCGGTTGCTTGCCGCATGCAATTTCCACGTACAAAGGTGTAATAAACATTAGTTCCTTATGGCGAATAGCAATTTCTGTAATTATCCTTCCCAGTTGGCTGGTTGCGGTTCCAAGCGTGTTTGGGGATTGTTTCTCTTGACTTCGTTTCGAATACTACTCAAGGAACTAACTGTTTATTGGGTTCTAATTGCTAATTATACTTGGGTGATTGAAATTAAATTTATGAGAGATATTAATAAGTTGTTTCATATAGTCTTCTAAGAGTAAGACATTTTTACCAGAGTTTCAAAATTCAGGATAAAGATGGTGATTGAAATATCTCATTTCTTATAATTCACTAATATTTGAACTTGAACTTGAAATTATGATTTTTATCCGAATATCTTGTTATCATCAGCTCATTATTACTACGTTGTATTATTCAATCTCTTTGGTTTTGATTTCATTCGATGCAATCTTTAGCATGTTTAAAATCATCTGAAAAACTTATAATATCTTTCAAATTTAATAGAATTTTCTACTAATACTATAAATTTCTGATAACCATTAAATTTGAATCAAGGATCAATCAATTTTTTGCATCAAGAAAACATGAACTCATCTCTCCAATTTTATAACTAGCTGAAATTAAATTAGATCTCTTTACAGTAATACTTAAAATATCAAAAAATCAGAAGTACAACATCAGAAACATTTCTGGAATTCATATAATGTAAATAATATCAAGTAAATCTCCTAATTTGGAAGGATAAAAATGCATCTTCAAAGAAAATATTCCCATCTCAACTAATATGCATATATTTAATTCATATATTTTTATACATGTTGTCGAATTGAATGCGCATTTGCCCAATAAATAAATGCATGGGCAAGTATTTCAATTCAGTTTCGCTTCCTCGTATTGCAGTTTTACCTCACAGTTTTCCCCGGCATTCGCTAATATGAGCTACTACCGGGTTGGATGGGATGGATGGCGGAAACGTTCCGGTTTTCCCGGAACGGCGACGGCGAGCGAGAAAAATATTTTATTCAAACGTGCAATTGCAGATTGCAAACAGGCCGAAACGGGCGTGCAAAAACACGAGCCGAATGGAAGCATCTAGGAGCTTGCTTGTATTTATTTCCCGTTGCATTTATCGTAGTTTATGATTACGTGACGAGCCGCACAATCCGACTACAATTTCGAGCGAAAATACAGCTTAATAAATATTTGCGAATCCGACATTTTCATCTTACAAAGTGAAGAGAGGCGAACCGAATGAATGACATATGCGTGTTATTGCACCGACCTGCGCATGTAAATAATAAATTCGCCTCATATAATTTCATTCCATTTTTTAATGCATTTTCCCGTTCGTAATAAAACAAAATGTAATAGTGGCCTGCAATATGTTTGTTCGCTCCGCGCACGCAAACTCATACTTTTTAATAAATTGCGGATTACGCTCAAACGAACATTAAATTAAATTTTGTTGCTAATTCGTAGACGCTCGGACATCCGTATAAAATGTTTACCATGTTAGAGTTTGCCGAGTATTCAAGCATTTTATTAATTTCATCCACAAATATAAAATTTACTAATTTTTTTGCGTATGCAAAACGACAAGTTAAATTGTTTTGTATGTTCAAAAGTTTTAATTGAGGCTTCTGCTGAAAATAGAAATATTTTTCTGTTAAACTAATTTTAGTTTTAAATGTATACCTATTATTACATTCTATTATAGATGCATTGCAAATATCAATATAAATTCGTTTTAACAAATAGACATTGTTATAAAATCAAAAATTTTTCACCTAAAATTTGCTTATGAACTTGCATCATATAATACATTAGAACATTGCAAATTTAAATTTTTATATAATTTTTATTGCAAATTATTCCTCAATTTTTCAAGTAGCGTTTATATCAGTTGACATTTATACGTTTACAAAGCAAATTAAATTTCATGTCTTCGCAGAATTACAATTTAAAATTTTCACTGACTCTGAGTGTAAGGCTTGCAATTTACGTCTATTTAACCAAGTACGGCATTTGCAATATGAAATAAATGATGATGACTCGAATTCATAGAACATTTCACATTAATAATAATTTCAGCGCGAATATTACTCATAAGGAAATGAAATGAAATCAAAACAAAATTACTACTTCTTGCCTAGGCTCCGGCTGCTTGCATATTTCGCACACAATGCGCCCATCGTGCAGTAATTATTCTTGCGAATTCGTCGTTGCAGTCGCTCATGAATAAAGTTTAACAATTTAATGCACATGACTTAATTTGAATCGGTGCGAGCGAGTGCAATGCAGCAAGCAGGTCATTGATTAAATGATGGCATTTAAAATGGAAATTCCTTTCGTCCTTAGCCTACTCCTTGAACATCTTCTTATGCACGAGGAATGCAATAATTTCTTCGTTGTAGACTGAGGAATTATTTGCGAATTTTCGTCATTAGATTTGCTATTATTATGTGCAAACGAGTCCTGATCAAATTAACTTAAGCATGTCTTATTCTTTAAGAATTTCTTATAGTAAGTGATAATAGATGATAAAAACATGAACATTTCAAATATTTAAAACATTAATAACTCTTCAAGGTAACAATTCTGGATCGAAAACTGGGCTCATAAATTCTTATGCTTCATTTTGAGAAACTTTAAAAGTAATCACAAAATCTGGATAAAATAAAATTTCAAAAAATTTGAACATTTTTTTTGAATGCTAAAATTGAACATTCTTTTAGTTTGATTCCAAGGAATCATCTCTTATTCATGAATTTGAAATGAATTTCTTGTGATACATTGATGGTAGATAATTAAAAAGAAATGAAAATTCAAATGTTCAAAAAATTGCACCGATCATTAAGATAACAACTCCTTATATAATTGTATTTAAAATAATTGTTGATTTGGTAATTGAGGACTTTAGTTTAGCATTTCTTAGAAAAATATCAAAAAAAACCTTAAAATTAGAAAATCCATTTTCAACTGAATAATTTTTCTTAGATACAGAATGCACATTCTTTTTTTGGTGTTGATGATTGTCCCTAAGTTTCGCAAAAAAAACTATAGAGAATTAGAAGTAAATTCATCAAAATAAATTCAATTAGCACGTATTGAAATTGAAACGGCAAGTGGCATATAATTATATCTCAAATTGATGGAAGATGGGTGACACGAAGGACGAGCAAATACTTTGGCGCGTGGAAATTCGGTGGGCAAATTAAAAATGTGTTTGCCAATCGACAGCGATGGCAGAGCAAAAAAGCATCCCGTCGTCTGGCTGGCAATTCATCGGTTGGGGGCGGATATGCGTTGTGTGTTTGTTCGACAAGTTCAATTTCGTCTTGAACCGTGCGCTTACATCTAATTCCGCACGCTGAAAGAGAGAAAATTAATTCGGCAGACGCACTCGCGCTTACCTCGCGCGCGCACAAATTACATTTCGACTGTTAGCCCACCATCCATCCATCCATCCTTCCTTCCAACCATCCATCCATCCATCTCGTCCTCGGAGCGTCCACAATCCGCCAACTTCGTCGTCTTATGAGCGCCGTTCATCGTCATCCGCAAACAAGCCGCAAAAAAGCGACGACCCATTCGGATCCACTTCGTTATTACATGCATGCGTACACTTCGGAATTAAGTCGGTGCCTATGGCCGTTTGATACGCAAATGCCTTCGCGTGCTGCTTCTTTGCCGACTCGTTTTCGGAGGCGGCAATGGCTGCGTGTGTATCGCTTATGCAAATAACTTAATTTCGGACGGAAACGAAATTTGAGAAATTCCACGCCGCCGTCTTAATGTTGCTTTTATCCGGTTCGAATTCAATTATCACGCGGAATTCACTTCAAAAATGCAAGCATTTCGATTTCACCAAACTTTTCTTGGTCTAAGAGCAAGCAATTTGTAATTTCATTTCAATTTTGAGTGGGAATTAATTCGTATATTTGCCCTTATTTTTCGAAAAGTTTTATTACTTTATTCTTTTAAAATAGCATGCAAACGATTGAAATCTACCATTGAGTTATTTAAGTATAAGATTTGAAAACTTAATTTTTCCATTACCATTGAAAAATCTACTAAATTCAATAGTACAAACATTTTAGGTCCGGCGCCTCCACCATCTGAGATAATCATTTTAATCGCACTTTCAAATAAATTCCGAGTGAGAGCTCTTACTTTTGTGCAATGATTTTATCAAGTCCTACATTGAATTTTATAATAAGCCCCAAAAATGTACCATTTCATAAAAATATGAAATTTTCCACAAAAATCCGATAAGAAAATTTAATTAATTTGCAGAATCTATTAATGACAACAGTTTTGAGTCACCTCTATCATAATTTTATTCTCAAGTTTACATACTTATTGAAAATTTTAGAAAAATCCAAAAAGGAAACAATTTTGTCCGGCGCCTCCACCATTTGTTTGATATTCATTGAAATTTCGAATGGCAATTATCTCTGGATTTAATTTTCAAAATAATTGAAATTTACTTTATGTCAAATGTTTTATGGAAATGGTAATAGACACCTTAAACTTCCATAGAGACTTCAAATATTCAATATTTCTCTCGTTTTAAGATTTGTGTTGCAAAACACTTAAATTGTAAAGACAGTAATTTTTGACCGGCGCCTCCACCATCCAAAAAATAATTATAAAAATTGAAACCGAGCAAATGTGGTTATTTTTTGCTTATATGTATCAGTTTTAAATTAACACAAATAAACTAAAGTAAAATATTGCTAAACAAGAATATTTGATTAATTTATGACTTTATTAGTGGAAATCGTAAATAAACACTTGTCTTCATTGTTTCGGATTTGTTTAAAAAAATTATTATACAGAAGTGCAAACATTTTATGTCCGACGCCTCCACCATCTAAACAATCAGAGCGTTTGTAATTTCATTGCCTATTAAATGATATTTAAATTATTTTATTAAAGCAGTGATGTACTTCCGGTAAGGTTTTTGTCATAATCTAGTCTCTTGGGTCAAATATGAGCGGATATCCGCAAAAATTGCGATAGAAAGAGGGAATCATACCAAGTTTATTGTTCAACTACCATAAATGTTACGAGCAGCACGGGGAAAGTCGTCCACACGTCTAATATTTTACGAGGTAATAAAATTTCAACTGGGGGCGGTGCTCTTCGCCGAGCAGCAGGTAAGGGAAGCTACTCCACAAAAAGGGCACATTTGTGGGAACTTCTATACGAGAGCTGTTACAGCATTTAAGCGCCGATGGATGCCAAATTAAACCGAATGCCACCACCAGCATCGGGAAGTTGAAACATTGAGGGCAGTTGGGAAACATTTCAAATGTCGAATCATAACTGGATCATTAGCCACCAGTGAATGTATGCCAAACCATCAAAACAAATTAATTTCGTTATGTTTGAAACACTAAAAGACTTTTGATCACAAACTGATACATTTTAAACAAATTTTCATCAGTAAATGAAGTATTTTGAAAATTTAAGGCAAATATGTCGATAAATTTGAATTCAAATGAGAATGCAATCAAACATTCAATAAAGTTTTCGGAAAATAAATGTACTGAAAATTTAATTTAAACTGGATGGATAAGATTTTTTGGATGGTGGAGGCGCCGGTCATAGAATTACTGCATTTTTGTGTGTTTGCAATACAATTCTGAAAACCTAAGGATAATTGGTATTACAGGTTTTTTAGAGAGTTTAAGATATACAAAAGCTAATATCGAAAATATGGGAAGATGTGTTCAAGTTAATTATGTTGACTAAGATTCTCTGAAAATCGAAGTCAGTTTGCTAGGGTTAAAAGTGAAGACTTCAAACCTTTGGACCAAACCAGATCATTTCCTAACTCCAACGTTAACCAATAACATTTCTGAAGTAAAAAGTTTAACAAAAAGCTTTTTGTAAGGAACACCTTTGTTTTCATCGTTCAGCAGATAAGGATGATCGTTTTTTTTCCTGACATGAAAATTTTAGAAACCGAACCTTTTTGGACCTTGCTGCTGATACGATAGTCCCCAACTCCTGGAATATTTTCAAACCGGATGTTGTAAAAGTGTAATTGCAATCGGGTGTGTTCCGCAGAGGTTGACGGGCAGGCAGACATCCGAGAATTCGAATGCGCGCACGGCGGGCGTTCGCTTCTGTGGGCGACGGGCGTAATTCAGTTACAGATTGGCGCCCAGCCATTTGCATATGCTAATTATCGTTGCATCGGAAATCAGCACGTCCAACATGCAGTGTGAGTCGTGCTCCGACCGCAAGCAACGAATTCGATTCACAGTCGCCTCGACTCCAGCCAGCTTCAGCACATGCGGATGTGCAGAATCTGTCGATGTCGAGGCTGGTCGACTTGTTTCGATGTTTGACTTGCTCAACAAGCGGGCGTCTATGGAGACGGATGCTGCGAACAATGACGCATGAACTTGTGCGATTATATTGGCTATGAATCAACTGGTTCTTGTGCATTTGCAACGGTAGAAATTGGAAATTAGTAAGGTCATTTCACACGGAATTTATATGATTATTTAGGTGTTATATCAGTGGGATTGTCAAAATTTTACATGTCATAGCAGAATTGAATTCATTTATAAGGTGGAATTCCCTTCAAAAATGCAAGCAATTAACGTCTAAACATATTTTACACAATCATAGTAAAATTAGATTAATTAACTAAATTCTAAATAATAAAATTTTTTGACCGGCGCCTCCACCAAAATTACAATCAATTGTATTTGTATTTACATCTCTAACAGTTACAATCTAGCAAATTTATACAATTTATTTGCTTCAGAAATGGAAGAAATTATCGCCACGATATCTTTGATAGTTTCATAGGAAAATTGGATTAATTAACTGAAATTCTTAGTAAAAATCTTGAAATTGTACACAGCACTAATTAAAATATATTTAGACTTAATTTTGTTTTAATATCTATCATTCCTACCAGAAAAAATTGTACATTCTAAATAATAAAAACTTTCTGACCGGCGCCTCCACCAAAATTACAATCAGTCCTACTCATATTTCCATCTCTAGTAGTGATAATCTAAGAGTTTATATGCTTTAATCTGCTATAAATTTATTCATCAGAGGAAATTCGCTTCAGAAATACAAGCAACTAACGTCAAGATCTCTTTGACAATTTCATAGAAAAATTGGATTAATTAACTGAGTTTCATAATAAAAATTGCTAAATAGTACTGATCACTATTTCAAATGTATTTAAACATAATTTTGTTTTAATATTTGTCAATCCCTACAGACAAAAAAATAAATTCTAAATACCAAAAATTGTATGTCCGGCGCCTCCACCAAAATTACAATAAATTGTATTTGTATTTACATTTAATATTTGATTCATTATTTGAACAACAGATTTCATTCTGACATTATTTTGAAATTTTATACAACTCACAATCAGCAATCATTGAAATTCTATACAGCAATGAGCCGGATGGCGATTAATTTGGCATTTCTCCTTGCTATATGTCCCAGTTAACCAAGGAAGCAAACGGCTGGTTTTATTATCTCCACCAATTCGCTTCTTATTTCTCGAGCATACTGCACCCAACGATGATGATAATCTTCGCGTTATGTTTTACTAGTTTCCGGAACGTCGCTAGGGCCTTAATGAACCGAAGCTGAGAGCGACTCGCGCAAAGCAATCTAAATCACTTAATTACTCAATCGTCAACAACGCGTGCAGGATGCACATGCAGACAGAAATTGCATGCCAACAAGTCATAATAGTAATGATATTATGAATGTCTGCATTGCAATGATAATCGTTTATTGCATTCCTTGCAATTACGCATTTAGAATTAAATTCAGAAATGGTTTCATATCCTATCTCCAAAATTTTCGAAGATATAACACCCGAAAGAAAGATAATAATTCTTTTCTAGTTCAGAGTGGTTAAAGTCAAAGTTTGTCAGTCACTTATTAAATTGCTACTTTAAAATTTTATTTGGTATTTGAAAAATGGAGAGAAACTATTTATTGTGCAAATTAACTGTGTTTGATATTTAGAATCCTTTCAAATTGTTCTTCATAACTTTCGAACGAGACTACTCCTAGAAAATTAGAACTTAATTTGGTCATGATATTGATATTGATTCAGTTAATTAAAATAATCTAAGCTTCTTATCAGCACTATAATTATTACAAACCATAAAAAATTAACGACATAAATTAATGAATTCTCCTCGAGTAAATCTCACTAAATGAAGCTTTTTGCTCCCGTCATCAGCACATTTACTTCGCGAAATTGAAGTATGTAATCCAGCGCGATTTCAATTACTGAGAACACGCTGGATGTGGGCGTTCGACGAAGAAAAATATCTCGAGTACATCGTGTTGACGCTACACTGCTTGGATGTACTTCATTAAGGAAAACAATTAATCCGTTAATGAACGCAAACGTTCCTTGGATTGGTACTTGATATCTCAAGACCTCAATGTTCCTCGCAGGATATCAACGAGGGAAATTTCAATTTTTGCCTTCAGCCAGATTGGTCTGGACAAGAAATGAATTCATTTTCAAATGTCGTCCGGATAAAATGAAGGAACCTTGTTTGCTATGGGTTACTTATTAAGGACGCTCACATTTATCTATTACAGCTGGAAGTAAAAAACCTGCCGGTAACATAAGACAAAAAGTGGAACAATTGCGGGATGCAGGCAATAAGTAAGAAATGTCCTCAGGGAGCGTCGTCGTCGATGAACAAATGAAGTGCGGACAAAAAGCAGGACGATGAGAACAAGAAAAAATTGATTAGAAACACGACGCCACGTTTCGTTCCAATTTCGCAAATTCCACTGAACCAACTAGTTATCTACAGCATCTTTCAGATTTTGGACGTATATTGATGTTTCTATGTAAATTTTTCTTTGTGTTTAAAACAAGTTTTAAATGGTTGACAAATTTTAATTCCTTTTTGATACACAAGTGAGGAGTGAAATTGAGAAAGACTTGATTCTAGTAAATTAAAGACGAATTAAGAAAAAACGAAACATATTTATTTGTATACTGATGATATTTCTACGATTTTCCAAGTTGCTACTGGAAATACTACTGAAATGTAATTCCCAAGAAATAAAACTGGCATCCAAAGAGGAACTTCCTGAAACCCAATTGAAATCAGCCATCAGACCTTTTGTAAACAACGTTTTCTGTTTGATATTCACATTTTGTGTGCTGGTGCGAATTTGTCAAATACAAATTACTTCCCCGCCCATCTCAGTTGTGGCACATCAAAAGCACCCCGTATGCGTGCTAAATAGAAGAAAACATGATATAAGCAGGAGGCGCGGATGGGAACGCAAGAGGGCAAAGAAGTAAATGGAAAAATAGATTTCTAAGCGAAGATTTGAGACGCACCCTCAAAAGCGCCAAAGCGTCGACGCGCAATGCAAAACGCGAATTGCGAAATGCGAAAAGCTGGAAAGTTGAATCGATTTCGCCTGCCGAACGAACGAACGAACGAACGAACGGCTTTCCAATTTCGATAACAACTCGCGCGCATTCAACGCATTCGATGTGTATATTTGCAAGTTGCAATCGTCGATGTTTCGATTGCACACATTGCTCAATAAAAACGAGGAAACTAAATTCTATTCGCACTGTATGCGGGATAACTGCTTCCATGGAGTTTCCAGCTCACAATTTGCAAGGCCGGAAGCGGAACGCCATGGGATTAAACGGAAATAAAAATTACACGCCAGTTCATAAATTAGCGCGATAACATTTAAAAATTGCACCTAATTTAAGCCGGCATATAATTTAGATAAATATCCACTAATGAATTATGTATAACCGCAGAATGATTAATGCTATTAGAGCTTTAATTCATATGAAAAATTTGCTGGCGCCCGCCGAAGAAAAGAATACATTGCTTTTTATCTTTTAATTTATATGTAGAGCACTTTTTTGTCGCCAAAGCTACATCAGTCGCCGCAATCACAATGAGTGTCTGCTTGCGCGTTGTCTGCTTTTTTTTCTTCTTTTTGGTGTTTCCGTGTTTGATGCTCGACGTTTTAAGGGTTGCGTAATCAAATTTTGGGGCGATTCACAACGGTTTGCTGGACATTTTTATTTGTGTAACGACATTCTTTTGTTATGCAACAGTGGCAAATCCTACTTTTTAGCCATAAACGAGCGAAATTTTCGCATTTGCTTAATTGTCACAGTGGATATTACACATGACAGATTTATATTGCAAACGCACTTTTAGATTAGGCTAACTCAAAAATATCATACAGAACTGCTAAATTTTCTAAAATTGCCATAAAAATACTGTTTATGTATATATATTAACTTACCAGAAAATATTAAAATCTTTTTTGCAATGTGTTTAATTTTGAGAAAAGTTTCATTATGGCAACTCTGGAAATAAACTGAATTATTTGTAATTACAATCAAATTTATCCATTGCACCGATTTACATTTAATTTGACATGAAATTATTTTAAAACATGAATTACTAAAATATTTGTTACAACTACGAAATGTAAAACGTATTAACGTGGAAATTAATTGGGAATGTTGTTTGTAATTTCCCTTTGATTCACAAGTTTAATTCTGCGCTGAAACTGGATATTGAAATGCAAAATAACTATGTTAATAATTAAATGCTAAAAATATCCGTTGGCTGGCATTGGATGTGTAATCAACATACCGATCCAGGAGCATAATTCACCTAATTAGGAGCATTGAAGTTGTACCATAACATCATCACAAACACCCACCAGGACTGCGATGTTCCCGTCATTATTATTGCAATCAGGCGATATAAAGTTTCAAGCATTGCATTCGAACCGAACGATGACATTTCGTATGCATTTCGGCACATTGCTTCTGCAGCAAACTTTCCACGGCAAATGAATGAGAATGTGCGCCAAACGAGAACGGAATAGAATTTAGTTTTAATGCGAATGGCGAGATACATTGTGGTTGCATGGAATGACCCTCTTTTCATCGTTGTTTCACAGCGCGTTTGTTCCCGGAAACAGAATGCAGTAGGAAAATGGGGAAGCATTGCACTATGAAACTATTTTCCTTGGTTACAATGCTTTTTTGGCTGGTTTTTAGGGTATTCTGTTGGTATTTTCAGAAGCAATCAACTGAAACAAGAGGTTTGACTCAATTTATTGAAGGAGTTGACATTTTTCATTCTGATATGGTCTTTGAGGAGGCTGATCCTCAAGAACTGATTTTATTATTTTATAGAGTATTTATATAATTACTCTAATTTATAAATTTTTTACAATATTGTTGTTCAAAAATAATTTTTGGTTATAGATATAATTATAATTAGAGAAAAATATAGTTTTAGGTAACCATCAAATTGTTTTATTCATCTTCAATTTTTGAACCCCATTTTCTAAAAGGTTTGACCTTACTTTTTGCAGAGAGCAGAAAGATAATTTAATCCACAAATTGATGATTTGTGATAATTATATAAAGAGAAATAATTCTAAACAAGAACTGAGATTACAAAGATGATTCGAAGTAGTCCATTCGTTGGAAATATTTGGGCAAAATGGAAATATCTAATTTGCCACAAAATTTTCTCATATATCGTAAATCACATCATGAATTAGAAACCGTACCATCGAAGGTAGATCAACTTGGAAAGTAATTAATTTCCATCTAAGAGCAAGTCAATACTTCACGGATTAGAGCCAAGATAGAAGGCTTCTCGGAAGGAAGACTCGCACGAGAACCGGCTGCAATTAAGCCTTTAATGCATCAATGTTTGCAAATACTTGTCGTCCTTGCCATTTTCTTATTCAATTACTAAATTATTCGCATTCGGCTGTCGACGGCGCGGCCGGATATTGTAATGACACTCACGATATGCGTTCACTTAACTGCCAAATTGTCTACGATGACGCATTCGCAGCACATTGAATGCGAAAATGACAAGGAACCAGGACTTCGTCGTCGCCGTCGTCGTCGACGATGTCGACGTTGGTTCCATCGTTAATTCGACATTCATATTCATATACACGAAGATGTCGGGCGATGGTTCGGTGTCCGCAAACGCGCACTTCCATCCAAATTGATTAAGTCGCTGGCATTTAAGGCATCTGGGAACGTGTCTGCACAAATTTATAACTCACTCGCACTGAGCAGTGGTCCGCATAGATTTGCCCGAAATTCCCAGCTTCGCCACGAAGGACACCCTCGTCGTTATTTACATTTCGCTTGCTTGAGTGTCAGATTACCACGAAAATTATGCGCTTTGTTTATACGATTGAAATTTCATTTGCTGGGAATCCATTAGTATTTAAATTCGGGAATGTCATAATTGCCTATTGGGAGTTTCCGCATTGCAGATCCTATGAATACTCTCATAAGCCTTCATTGGTCAAAACACCTTACAACTTTTTGCAAAAATTTTTGGCAACTAAACAATTGGTGCCCAAATTGCATGTTGTTA
The DNA here is from genome assembly GCA_030264555.1 of Aleochara sp. GC000083. Classification (NCBI taxonomy): domain Eukaryota; kingdom Metazoa; phylum Arthropoda; class Insecta; order Coleoptera; family Staphylinidae; genus Aleochara; species Aleochara sp. GC000083. The sequence continues at coordinate 20,128 of JARJDZ010007789.1, forward strand.
ATTAAGAAATTTTGCACAATCATTTGCAAAATAATTTGATTTCTCAAAAGCACAAAATTTCTGCTTTCACTTTCATGATATTTTCAAGCAACTTCTCTCATCAATAACATAAAACGCTAGATTTTTAAATTAAAGTCTTATGGATTTAATATAAATCTATCTCTTTGAAACTTGCATGCTAGAATACCTTATTAAAACAAATACAAATATACATTTTTGAACAACTGCAATTTTTTGGAAAGAATGCCTGAATAAATGACCAAAGAAGAATGTTTGAATAGAATTTTTGAGAGAGAGTAAAGAAATTTTAAAGGATTGAACGATTGATTAAGACATCCTGGAATTTTTGTAGAAATATTTTTGTAAATTTTGATAACCAAACAATTTGCACATATTAACGTTGTTCATTATAATATTGCATGTAATAAAGAAACTGAGGTGAAAATACCAGAAAATTTAGTAATGTTGTTTCCTTAAAACTCAGCAATTTTTTGCTTTCTCCTTTATGAAATGTTAAAGCATACTAAATTTATTCTAATAAAATCAAACTGAAGGTGATTTTTGTACAATATAACCATTCTTGAAACCCATGTAAAAATCATCTCCCTTTGAAAAATGCGTGCTAAAAATTTACCATTCAAAATTTGCCTGCAATCCTTTAGACGTAAAAATGAAAATTTGTGGGTATACAAAGGAAGTCCTTTTGTCCTTATCAACTCAACGATATCACCGTGGTATACAAAAATCTGGCGTATCAAAAACTCGAAAACTAGATGCAAAATCAATGACGTACAACCAACGCTTCCACTTAGACGGGAAATGAATTTGTTCCCTATTAGAGATTTGTTTTTACCGACCGTCGATACGAATCGTGAATGTGCCCACCGTGGCGAACTGAAAATAGATGAAATGAACGAAAAATCCTTGCCGAACAACGAGCGATTCGCGCTCGATTGCGCCGCCTGTCGAACCGATCGTTTATTGTCAGAACTTATGAGTTTTTATTTGCGCGCGTCCAGCACTCGCTCTTCATTTACATTCATACGAATCGGGATGACTAAAATGAAATATCCAAGAATTTGAAAATACAATTCCTTGCGAGTCGTCCTCCTTTGATATTTTTCCACCACACGTCCCACATTCCAAAATTTCTTCGATGATATCTTCGCTGGTACCCAAACCCTCAGTTTGAAGTATCTGCAAACTATCAAGTAAATGAATGGTTGGTCAAGATTGAAATGGTTCAAACACCCAGTAGATGGGTAATACAACATGAATGGGTTCCACATGCTGGCCGAACCGGAGCTGGATCGGATAGAAATGAGGAAGCGGTCCGGGTCCAACGAAGCTCTAACGCGGTCATTTAAATGTAAATCAATTGAGGCGTAATTTATTGTTCGTTGCATGCGAAAGATACCGATGGCTGGTCAGAGATAGAAATACCCATTTCCCATTTTCGTCCAGCGCTCTGATATATGCACTTTGTATGTAGCCTCAATGTGAAGAGCTGGATGGAGCGTATCCCATTCGAGTACACAATCGACTACACGTCGATGATTTTCATTCTGCCATCAAGCGTCCTGCTGGGGCGTAGGTGTATTGAGTCATTACAATCAGTTGGCAAACAAACAAATAAATCGTTTTGATCGTTTTATGAGTGCCCAGCATGTTACGCCAGTCGAACAATTATAGTTTTGGGCTGCATCTTCATTAATATCATGCACAAATCATTTTCGGCAGGAAGCTACGTTTCCTGCTGGTTTTTCTTATTTGACCTGATTGCATTCTAGTAATGGATCCTTTTACTCAATGTGGGGTCAGCAAATATGTACAATTTATTACTTCCATTTTCATTTTTTGATCATTCTTTTATGCGATTACAAGAAGAAACAAATTCATTGAATTTCTTTTATGTCATTTAAAAGTATCATTTGATCTGAGTTTAGTAAAATCAAATAATAGTTATTGATGACAAAATTAGATATGTAATGGACTAAAATTTCGATCAAATTGAGGGACTGGATGTCATATATCAATATCAAATTTATATTCCATAAACTTTACCCAACTTTGAAATTTGACGATACGAAAATTTATGACTTAAAATCAAATATTTGAGGGGGAGTATGTGGGCCAATGAAATGATGCAATAAATTTGCATTACGATCGTAATTAGCAGCCAATAGTGAGACGGGCATTGATGGCCAGGCGTTCAACAAGTGCATGCTTTGCCTTCGTCGTTGACATTCAATTTATGGCCGATGAAGCAAACTGGAATGCGCTGATTGAAAATGACTTCACGTAATTGAAATTTCATTAAAATTGATGTGTGCCCGATACGTCCATAGTTTGGCTTCAATTTTCGGTTGTCCTACTTTAATTTTCGCAATGCTTGGCGTATTTGGCGTATTTGATTAGTAGTTTTCAAAATCTAGATTCAACAATAATGTCATATCTAGTATCTGATATCAAATATACAATTATTACTTTCTAATCTTTGGTTTGTTATAATATAGACAAAGAACTTTTAACTGCAGCTTAAGTTATTTATTCCGCAGATAAGTAACTTGGTATTTGTTGCTTCTTGAGAACTATCAATCTTTGCATATCTGATCCAATTAGAAATCTGCTAAGCTATATGTTTGCAATTCAAAATTTCAGACTACCTTTTCTTTTCTTACTGCATTTCTTTTCTCAGCTTTACCAGTTGAACTATAATAACATTTCAGTGAGATTGTAGTTCCATTGTTTATAGCAGCAATAAAATCACCTTACAATCTGAAAACCACCAAATTTTGGAGTGGAGAGAAATAGTGCAAATCCAGTTTCTGATTCCAAGAACAAATTTCATTTCAATTATGGTCAAATCAACTCAAGATAAAGATTTAACACTTAAGAATGGTCGACACAATCAAATCCTTCTTGTTTTACCTCAAGAGTCAGATAATACTCATCTTTTCATAAAGGATCTAGATTGTAGATAACAAAATGTGTTAAAACGCACTTTTCGAAGAGCCATCAAAAAGACACCTTCCAAACCCAAGTAATTAAGATTCCACGTTGATTCGCATCCTTTAGCCCCATAAATTACCTAAATGAGCAGGATAAGGGATCGAGGAGCACGCAACAATTTTGTGTAAAAGTGTACATCCAAGTATGCGTACGAAGGTCGGGCCCATAATCAAATATCTTAATGAAGATAACTGTCAGTGAAGTAGCGAAGGCTTAATTAGTGGGACTATTAAAAGTAAAACGTGCGCTCGTAAAACGTTTAGCAAAATGTTTACGACGCCCGTTCGTAACGCCTATGCAGATACACGACGATTATTTCTTAATTACAAATATAAATAATGGTACCGAGTGTTCCAAATCTTGGACTTCTTGACTCGGCGGGATTTCCGGGACGCAATGGCCGAAAAACAATGCGAAAACTTGTAATGCGACTGACAGGAGCCGAGAATATCCTTGAGGGGATGGGAGTTGATGGTGGCTAGTTGATAAATAGTCTGTTCTACGTTGTGGTTTTGCCGCTATGCGGCTGCGACTGCCTTCGGCATGTCTGCTTTGTTGTTAGCGATGCCGCCCCCGCTTATTCACTTGTCAAAGCGTCGACAAATGACCGATGACGGGTCGAAATTGATTTAAATTTAGTTCGCAACAGCCGTATTTTACATGTGTCACTCCATCCTCCATGGTCACCCATCTCATCCACCCACAAACGATATGCTGATGACCATATTTGAAGAGTTTTATACAGTTCAAATATTCAAATTTATAATTTTTATAATTCATTTAGCGAAAACCGCATCTTCTTTCGTTATTATTTGACTGAATTTTTAGTGCTTTTGTAAAAATTGAAAATTTCAATATTGAATTTCAAAATAATATAGTTCACTATCAAATTGCCAACTAAATTCGTCAAGAAAATGTACCAATTTTGCATTTTCCACATCATAATCCGCCTTCCACTAAAATCAGGATAAAACAAGTACCACGAAGCACGCACGTCTCCTGATTCCAAATACTGGAATTAATCTCTGTCAATGACGTTTTTCATTACGTAGAAATGGCTTTTTCGCCTTCGTCGAAGCGCATTTGTTTTTCTTCGCCACGTTTTCTCTTCGTAGAAGACTTGACGTTCGTGCAGCACTCATCCCGTTAGAGGGACGCTTTTTTATCAATCGTTTTGGAGCGCGCCCGCGCGCGAAGAAGAAAAGAACGCGCGTTTGCGATTTTGTTCTTTAATGCCTTTAATTAAGTTTTACGCCGCCGTAGAATGCGGCAGATAAAGTTAGCGCCTCGTTGGAGCGGCGCGAAGAGCCGATAAATCCTAACGAGATCGAACAGGACGCCGAACAGGATAACGTCGAGTGGTGCGAAAGTCACACATGCGTATATCTGGAGTTTTGCCGCGAAGGGAACTTTGGACATGCTAGATGAAATGGTCCGGGAAGAAAAAATAACACGTAGACACTTCAATCAGTTACCGTGGGTCTTTTGTATTTGTAGAGTTCCTAATTATTATTGGGCCTCTTGTGGTAAATGCCCTATGACCAATGAAGATATATACTGCAAATATTCTTGATTTCAACAAATAAATATGGTGTCTGCAAGAAATTTATAGCAAAAAATTTTATTGATAAAAAGGATGTACTTTTATTGATATATTTTTTATGCCAATTAATCGATTCTCTATTTTTGCATCTCTATATAAAATATATTTAAAATTATCAGTATGCATTAGTAGAGATTTCATTGGCAGAGATTTTAGGTCTAATAACGTAAAATTTCATTGATTAAAATAGTTCGCAAATTCTATTTAATTATTTTATTTTAATTAGTATAATTTGAAATGTAAAAAGGCTCAATCAAAATGAAAAATGTATGTTTCGAACCAAACTGTCAAAACTAGCCGTGATATTTATTTAATTAGATACAGACTAATTAAAAATTGATTAGCAATTAAAATATTTAATATAATTAATTATTTTGTTACACTATTATTGAATTAATATTTTAGTTGTTATGATACAATTAATTAATGGACATATCATATAGCACTTAATTTGATTAAATGTTTTCAAAAATTAAGGAAAACAATATTGAAATAACTCAATGTCTTTTTATTCTGCAGTTACATCACTGTCAATATATGTAATTTAGTAAAAAATATTATTAAATACCCAAATAGAGTAGGAGATATAACATGTATTTTTAGAAAATTTATGATTTGTTGTTTATCAATTTCATTACAGAGTCATTCGTAGTGTAAACTAATCAAATAGCATGCATCAGACAGTTCAGTAATTTTTCATTTAAACGACAAATTCGTGATTTAATGCACAAATTGAAAATTTTAATATAATTAATGCTATATGTACATCTACCTACATAATTTTACCATAACAAATCATACTGGAATTTCTACAAAATCATAAATTACATTTTTAATATTTGAACATGAAAATATTTAATTTTCCAAATGAGGAAATTGTAGTTATCATTTATGTCAAACTACTTTGTATAATTAAAACAGAAATATGATTTCTACATGTATATTAAATTGATTTTGGCAGCCAAAATTTACAATTTACAATATCAGATTTCTCTTATGGAAAATTGCAATTAAGTTTACATTTGCCAGAAAAACATTTTCTACCATCATCAATTTAAAGATATCTACCCTATATTTCTATCCGGGCTAAGTTTGGCTCGAGATTGGGATAATTTGCGTTCAAATTATCCATTAGGAAGAGTGGTGCGCAGTCATCGCGTTTTCATTAATCCAACTATTTTTTACGCCTTGGCTTTTCCCACAGAGAGCAGCAATATATGCGATTTGGATGACGCGGCGAAAATCCGCCATTCTTGCAAAACACGACTAAAATATTATATTTCTTGCAAGGGTATCCTAATGAAAACGCATTTTAACGTCAAGTTATTATGTCAACCAATCATGAATGGATTTATTCATAGATGGAATTATTAAAATTTTCATCGAAGTACTATTATATTCTTGTTATTCATTTTTTGCAAAGAAAAGTATTAAAAAGTGATATCAGCTCAAAATATTTTTCTTTGCAATTTATTAAGGAAAAATGCAAGAGTATATCGAGTTCAAGAAATCCTTCAACTTCAAGAAAAGTTGGAGAAGTTTTTCTTGATTTGTCATTCGTTTCCTTTTCTATTGTTGATTCAATCCTTGAAGATAACAATTTTCAGTATCTTATTGAGACATAGTATGTTTTTTTTATGTAGACCAGTAATGGAAAACTTCCATTGTCTCTAATTTCATATTAAGACAGATGTGGATGCAACACTATGAGATATCAAATTCAAACTATCACATATCAATCCAAAGAATTTTGAAGTACCACGAGCTGAAGACATAATATGCCACTAGAGGGTGGATAGTTGATACAAACCAGGAGCAAAAGGGCCATCCGACACTAATGAAACCGTTAAGCCGGCTTTAATTATATATGTTGCGGTCGTACACTCGAAGATAACAAAAACAATGAGGGCAAACAATGTGCGCTATTCGGTCCAAGTCTGGCAAACGCATTGCTTACTCTAGCGCACCATATGAAATAGTCATGCTCTTCTTCCTAATGCCTCGTCCTATTCCCGAGATCCTTCGAGGGCCGAGCAAGCATTCCCCGCAGTTGTAACTCATGCGTCCGAATTGTATCGCTTTCGTTCAAGGGTTAAAGTGGGCGTGCGGAAAAGCCATAAGTTTCGCTCGTTTTTCTCCGGGACTTGCCCTTTAGTCGCTGCCGTTATTCGGGGCTCAAAAAAGCAAACAACAATGCTCTTGTACGGATAAATAACCGAGAGTAACCCGAATGGTCCGGCTGGTAAATCCCACTAAAACCTCCACAACAAACAACCAAAGAATAGGCATAAATAAAATTACATTGCTACCGAAAGAGATGCAGGAAATTTGAAATTAAAAATTCCAACGCAAAATTGGACGAATGTTGACATAAAACTGCCCAGCAAGTTAATGCACATATTCATAATTAAAATCCATTTATGCGTGATTATGTTTACTCAATGTAGTACAGTGAAATTATTAATTAAATTTAATTAACATGATTACTTTATGATTTTAAGTTAAATTAAAAAGCTTTTTAAAATCATTCATTAAGGATGCAATATTTTTCTAGGCATCTTAACATTATCTTTTTCAAAAATGTTTAAAATTCGAAATGTAATTCAGATTGGTACGCAGCAAATGTAAATCAGATTTTTCTAAATATTTTTTGATGTTTTTTGAATTATACCTGAAAAGTATGAAAGCATATAAAAAAAATTGCGATACTTTCAGTTCTATCATGAACAATGGTAGTGCAATAAAAACTCATTATCCTCTTGATCCTTCTACCAAAATCATCAAAAAATGTAAAATATTTTTCTCCTGTGTATGATTTTGAAAAGTCTATCTAGTTTACTAGTCATATTGATGGACTTCCCTATTTGAAAAAAAATTAACGGGAGTTGTATTTTCACTGGTAGCTCAAAGGAAGAGCTGAACAAGTTGGAAAAACGAACGCAACATACAAACAAAACGTGGAGGAAAAAACAACAAATAACGCCAGAATGGCAGGACGAGAAGCCATTACCGTGACAGACTGCTGATCTGGCGAGGGCGCACTTAGCGCGCCGACGAAAAGAAGAAGAAGAAGGCTTTTACGCGCGAGGAGCGCCCTTGTGCATCGGGCATAATTCATTTGCCCATCGAATTTATCACTTCTTGACCACGCAACTCAACTGCCGGAATTGCATGCGCCCGCCGCCGCCCTTTCGGGCCGCGCCGAAGATAAAAGCCGTGGCCGCACCCAGGACCCATCTGGGCCGCATCTAAACATCCTCGGCTTTTTGTCTCGACATTTATTCATTGGAAAGTCGGCGTGTCAGCTCCGGCAAGGCACGCGCGGCTACTTAGCGAACACTTTGTCAGGTGAATTGATTCGCCACGAAACGCCGTCCCTCACGCCGCCCCCGACCACCTCGGGCCACCGCCGGTCGCCACCGAGGAATGCTTTTATCTTGAATTGATGGGTTTGTTTCGCGCCCGTGTGTTTCCACTTATTTATTGCGCAAATAAATCGTTGTGGTATTAGGCCGCACGATGTCGATGTCGATGGCGACCGGAACGCTATCATCTTGCTCGAGGCGCAGAAATTGAAAGAATTATGGCCGTCAATATTTAAGAGGTGTTTTAATTCCTCACAGTACGCTTTTTGTGAGCGAATTCCAGCGAAAATCATTTGCAAACTTTGAGTTTCTTCCAAATACCTTTATTTACTGACAGGTTTTTTGCTGTTTACAAAGTCTTTTAGAACAGGGGTTCTCAACATTTTGTAGCCTTTGGACCAGTAAAGTGTCAAACTGTTTTTTTGAAAATTTTATCTATTTTCAAACACCGTTTCCAGATTTACAAATTTTTGTCCGGAAATATTACTGGTATTATCGTTAGTTAGCTTAGACCTAATGATCATAATTACTTAATCCTTAAGGTATTATCTCGGGACCGGAAGTCCAATTAGAATACTTCAGGCCATAATGTTTAGGTAATTTAATGTACTTTCGATTGGTAATTACAGAATTGCAAAGTTCCAACTAGAAATGCTATTGGCATTGTCGTCAATTTAACCTATAATGATAATTTTTTAACACTCGTGTTCCTATTAAACTGTTGTCTATATTCTGATAACTGTTTCTCAGTAACTAGAAGACCTATAAAAATAATTCGGAGAACATTTTATTCAAAATTTAATCCACTTTCAAATGCCATTTTCAGATTTACAAAATTCCGCCGAGAAATGTTATTGGTATTGTCGTCAATTTAATTAGACATAGTGATCAGGAGAAATGAATCCTTTAAGTATTATTTCGGAACTGAAAGTACAATTCTAAAAATTGAAAGCTTATTTTATAGCTAATTTAATGTACTTTCGATTGGCGTTTAGACATGTGCAAAATTCCATCCAGAAATGCTATTGGTATTGTCGTGAATTTGGCCTAAAATGATCATTTTTTCAATCGTTTTCCCATTTAAATGTTGTCTATTTTCTTATAACTCTTTCTCAGTATCTGGAGGGCTTATAAAAATGATTCAGGCACCAATTTATTGCAAATTTAATGTACTTTGAAATTCGAAATAGAGATTTACAAAATTCCGCCGAGAAATGCTATTGGACTTGTCGTCAATTTAATTAGATATAGTGAACAGGATTAATGAAACCTTGGTGTATTATTTCGGAACTAGAAGTCCAATTTTAATAATTCAAAGCTTATTTTATTGGCAATTTAATGTACTTTCGATTGGCGTTTAGACATGTGCAAAATTCTATCTAGAAATGCTATTGGCATTGTCGTCAATTTAGTCTAGAATGTTCATTTTTTAATACTCGTTTTCCTAATTAAATGTTGTTTATTTTCTGACATCGGTTTCTTAGTAATTGGAGAACTTATAAAAATGATTCAGACGCCATTTTATTGCAAATTTAATGTACTTTTAAATGCGGTATAAGGATTTACAACATTCCGCCGAGAAATGCTATTGGTATTGTCGTCAATTTAATTAGATATAGTGATCAGGATTACTGAATCCTTTATGTATTATATCGGAATTGGTCGTGTAATTCTAAACTTCTATTAACATCTATAAACTTTCATAACATGCCAATTTTTAATTGCTTTCTAAATAACGGCCCCAAAAACACAAAAACAATCCACAACCCAAATTGAATCTGAGACAAATAAAATTTGAATCGATTTTGCCTGCGAGCGAAATCAAAACAGAAGAGTCAAACAACAAACAACAAACAGGTGAAGCATGTAATGCATGAACGACTGAGTTTGTAACCCTCAACGAGATGTTGGATGCGGCGTTGGCGGCGGCGCCGTTCCCCTGGTAACCTCTTGCTCTTAATTGAAAACCAACCTGATGACGAATCAATAAAGAGAGGTCCCAGTACCACGCCCAACACTTCTCATTTATGATGAACGTCGCATCAAAAATTCATATACCTCAAAATACCTACTTCTGCAAATACTGCACCAACAAACATTGCATATTCTTCCACCTCATTTTTGCAAGCATTAATGTTTTCTAGTCGGAATCGCCCCCATAATAAATGTGTCTGCAAAGTTTCCAGAGCTGGAGGAAAAATAGAGATCGTTATAAATAATAAGCAATTAAAGACGAAGAAAAATATTTACAGGAAGTTCGAACGAATTAAACCGGTGGAATTGGGAAAAACTGAAATTAAAAGTCTAACAAGTTGGATTGAAACTGTAGGATGTGGGCATTAATGCAGGAAAGTTTTCCTGTCTAGATATAGCAGTTAATTGGAAAAGGATATAATTAGTTTTTATTCGGAAATTTACACTGTGAAACACAATGCAATTGTTTTTCTAGGAGACTCATATTTTTCTGCTGTTTTGATATATCTAGGAAATCTATAGAGTGTTTCAGATCAGAAAATGAGGATCAAGTAAAGGATAATGATCAAAAATTTTCTTTAATTAATTATATATTATTCAACTACTGTTTGTAATATCATTTTGTATCTTTGGTAAAAAAATTCTAACAAAATTATACAGGAAATGAAGTTTAATTATAAACAAAGCTGACACACTATAAAAAAGCTTTTAAACCATTTTAGCCATGATAATTTATAAAACTTGTTTCATAGTATACTTTTTATGTAAGCCATTTTTTAACGAAGAGTGATCAGGAAATGTATTAGTTTTCTTGTTAATGGCCAAGAATATTCATTCACAAATAGAATTAAATAGGAACAAATTTCCTCTAAAATTCATAATTATCAGTTTAATTTTGCTGTATTACAAAAAAATCATTTTAATATCTAGTTGTTTCTGGGTTATTCATAATTTGTGTCATTGACATCAATCAAATTTATGAAATAAAAATATAAATTATTATTATGTGTTTACTCACTAATGTAAACTATCGCTGGGAAAATATTTTAATTTCCGTAGAGTTGCTGTCGTATTTAACCTGGAACATCCAACTCTTCTTATCTCTAGTGCAAATTCGACTAAAACGAAATGCGGCAAACTTTTTTAAATATATTAAAAGTTCCGCTGGGGTGCAGCAACAACTTCTATTACTAATGAATTCAGAAGTTTCAATTTAAAAAAGTTTCAACTTGTTAGTTGGGTTCGTATGGTCGCAAGGCTCTCATCTCCACTTGTCCTCGAGCTTCTCCAAAAGCCATGCGAATTTCTTCAGGTCTGGAGAAGGCGTTTACTCTTCAATTCTGCCAACTTTACCACCGATTTCTGACAATACAATGAGTTTTTTTCTGGTTATTTTTGGGACTTTTATTTGGTCATTACCTTTAGACGAAGAATTTCAATTCAGTGGTGTTAAATATTGTCAATTCATTCTGAAATTAATAGAAGCTGGAATGGTTTAATGGATTGAATAACATAAGACAAGAAAAGGAAGTGATAGTCTTAAAATTATTTTTGGATATAGTTGCAAATATTTCTTTTTTGATCCTTCAATCAATTTGGTAAATACGGTAACTTCAAATCAAATCAAATATCCGTACAATGAGAAAAGCCATTATTAAAAATAAGACTATTTTTGGTCTCATATTTATATCAGATTCATAAGGAATCAAGTTTTTTTGATATGATATGATGGGATATCAATAAAACGAACAACCTCATGATTTTATTTTGTAGGCTCCAGATGATTAATGATCCTCTTAAAGCACTGATATCAGACATTTTGCAAATCGTTGAAAGTGGTTAATTGTAGTGATTTTTGCAAGTGATAACAATCTCAGTAATGCCATGCTTTCGGTTCTTGTTACAGACGGGCAAACACTTCCACCGCACCTCGCTTCTCATTAAGGCTTTCAACCACAAGTTTCGCCTGGATCTCGAGCTTAACACGTAAGTAGTAACATATTGCTAATAACTTGCGTCTTGGCGAGCGCAAGCATCAGGCCGCATCGGGAGCAAAGTACCGCTCGTCATTTGGGAAATGAGCGCCTCCCCGAGGAAGAGGAAGAAAGCCAAACAGCGTATTCGCAAGATGATGATTAAGTTCGCTTCGACGTCGAACGCGGTTGACAATTCGCGTGTGCGTGGAGCGTATCATCGCGCATGATGTTTTATTTGCAATTCGAGCCTGTTAACACACAAATCTGCATTGCAAATTGCCACCGAAAACAACGTGCTTACACTCTAATGATGGGCGCTTCAGGCTTAACCGCCCCGTTAGGTTTATGGGTCGTCAACACGTTCAAACATTTATTCAGCAACTAAGTATTTTAATTCGCAATAAATTCCATCTCGAAAACGCACAATAACCAAGCCGGAAATAAGTCTGGCGAGGCGAAAGTTTAATTAGTTTTTGTTTTGATGTAAGTCCTATAGTAAAAATCGGCGAACAGCGAGAAAATTGTCAAATTCTGCGGTATGAGGCACCAGAATATCCACCTTGGGAAATTACAGCTCGACTGGAATAGTAATAATTGCAAATGCTGCACGAGGAGAATGCCAAATTGCGCCTGGAACAAAAAGAAACTTTTTGACTCTGGCCGGGAACATTCAACTCCTCCTACGCACCAATTGTAATTGAGTGATGTACTTCTTGCACCAGAGCATATTTTTAATGCTCTTGTTGTACGCGGTGAGTAGATAATACGAATACATTATGATGTGGACGAAGCAGTTAATGACAACAATGTAGAGCAGCGTGCCTCCCGGAAGGAACTTGGTGAATAGCCATGTTAGGCCGAACATGCCCCAATGATGGTAGACGTGGAGGAACGTAATTTGGCTTTCTTTCTTGCGCAGAATGAAGAACACCTTGAATGCAGCGAGGTTTATGAGAAGAAGGGAAAAAATGTGAATGGTATTTATGGCGCGATTTTAACACTGTACCTGAAGAATGTGTTTTATAAATTGGTGAAATTTTCATGTGAATAATGTTTGCAGATCCTTTATAGACTTTTGAGGGGGGAATTTTTCTTGCTAATGTTCCAACTTGTTGTTGATAAATTGCCTTTTTGATAGCGCTCATAATAAATGTGTAATAGCGTTATGAATTACTGTCAAATGTTTATCATTCTGATAAAAATAATCATAATTTTTTGAATATGTAATTTTATGACACGTTCAAAAAGTTATTGTTTAGTTCTTCATTTTAATTTAAATTATTCGTAGCAAGAGTCAGAAATTTAATTTGAAATAAAAAAGTTCAAAACCATAATCTTATCTGAATATCCATTCCAATATAAAGTTTTAAATTTATCATTGAATGCTACTCACAGTATCAAGCAGATCAATCATTTTCAATATGAAATAGGACCACATAATCCTCGCTTGGTAAACCGATTTTTCGCTGAAATCCATCGGTTGGCACAGAAAACTATAATGAATCAAACCAGTTCGAATTCCCTGAAAAATTGATTGAAATGAAATACACCTTCATACAAATCACGAATCCGACGAATAAGTCCACCACGAAAACGACCTGCAAAGAGGATAATCCTCCCGTCTTTTAAATTGCACATTACCTCGAATCCTATCAGGGTGCAGGCGAAAATTTGCAGCGAATTGTACCATATTAGCAACTTATCAATTTTGAACGGCTTGCGGTCGCGCATAAACTCCGGCCCAACGTGCAAAGTTACGTACAAGTAGAGGAACATAATGCCGAGGATCGGCCATGGTGAGCTCATTAGAAACCAATTTTCGACGCGTGAATCTGAAACGTGAAATAAATTCTCCACTTAAGAACCGCAACATTAAGCAGAAACTCTCGCCACTTCCAAATGATAAATGCACCCACGCAAATGCAAAAATGCTTGAATTATTACCGGGCAACTCTGTGAAAACATATTTGTACAGATTAAAGGACGATTTCACGAGGAGCGCCATCGTTGTCAGCGTTGCTGATGGTGCACGTTAATGAGGAGTGAAATTGTCGACCAGTCGTGTGCATACGTCCATAGAATTTGCATACAATTCAAGTGCAATTAAAAATTACATTTTAATCCATTATTTGATGATTGCATGTTTTTTAGTCATGGGCATTGTTCCCGAACAATTGCAAACGAATGAAATGCATTAAAGTGCGTTTGAAAAAAATCCTCGCTTCCTTTGTAATTTTTATAGTTGGTACTGGTAAAATATTCGTTAATTTCCATATGTTAAACTGAAAGTTTATAAAGAAAATATAAATGAAAATGTATTTATCTTTAATTAGTTGAAGGAAAATTTATTAATTCTTTTGGTTATTTTAACAGTGTGTATTTTCTCACATTCCAATTATCAATATAGGAGAAATAGTTTTGAACACAGATTCGAATATAATACTAAAATTAACGTTTAATTAAAATGATTACAAAAATGATTTCTACCAATATACAAGAAGTTATGATTTGAAAACGGTTTTTATAATAAAATTTTCGGAAAATCTGGAGGATAGTAAAAATTGTAAGACAATGCTATAACAATAGGATAATCAGGTTGAAAATTAAAATATAGGATCAAAAAACCTCATACACGAAAATGAAACATGGGAAGACAATTTTTTACCGTATTTTTTAAATCTAAATTATCAACAATTTAGAAATTTTGTCCCCTGGTAGAAAATCTGTCAAGGATAAAGATCTCCATGTTAGAAATCTTATTCTTAATTATCCTTACTCTATGAGACAAAAGTTGAAATAGAGAAGTTTATAATTTGTATCAATTTTTAAATGATATCGTGGAAATTCTTTCCTCCGGTAGAACATCTGTCAAGGATAAATATATCCATATTAGAAATCTTATTCTTAATTATCCTTCCTCTATGAAGCAAAAGTTGAAAGAGACTATTATAAGTTTGCATCAACTTTTAAATGATATCATGGATCAGCATCAGGATACAGAAATTATCAACAATTTAGAAATTTTATCCTCTGGTAGAACATCTATTAAGGATAAATATTTCCATGACAGCAATCTTATTCTTAATTATCCTTACTCTAGGAAGCAAAAGTTGATAAATAGAATTTTTTAATTTTATATCGATTTTTAAATGATATCTTGGATCAGGATCAGGATAATAGGAACATTATTATATTACGAATGAGAAGTGGACTTTTTTGAATAATAAGGATATAATTTTTAATAACATACAATAACTATTGACAGCTCGTGATACATTCGGATATTAAGTTGTTTACTATGATCTAAACAATTTGCAGATATAGTACAATACAGATGTATATAACAACAAAACTATGCAAACATCTTGATCGTTATCCTGGAAACATTTTCCACAAATCAATCTGTTTGCAACCAAATTACGTACATATTACACACATTGTACCAATAGGATGCAGCAGGAGCTCGGGTGGTAATATCATATTAGCAATTAATATTGCTGCCAATCAGGATAATTGGCAGGAGCAAATCTAATAGATAGTAGGGTATTAGTGGGGAGTTTGTGGGGCATATGTGTTCGTGCATTATGCGCGCATTTCATCACCGACGAACGGCACACACGACAGGACAATCAACTCTAATAGATTGGCGACGGTCACTCCAGTTACCATCCGAGTAATGGTGGCCGCATTTGCTACGAGTTCGTATTACACGCTTCTGCGATTTAATTCCGCAGACATTGATGCTGCAGCTCAGTCCTCGAGCGCGCAAATACCGCCAATAAAATATTAGCAATGTCGATATGTTTCCTATGAGCCGTGCGCACAATGGCAAAAAACAAGCTGCATGAAGAGAGCAAATCCGCCGGTTGCAATTGGCGGCGGGTCCTTTGTGTGCTTGTGCACACTCATCATCGATGGCCACCGCTGCGATTTTATTGTGTGTACTTGCGATAATATTGCTGGCGATGCAATCCGACATTTTCCTCTTAATCCCTTTACAACAGTCAGCAGTTCCAATGATCTCGTACGCGCGCAAATAATTGAAGCACACTCCGCACAAAAGCCGCACAAAGACGCGCCTCGCCCGACGACACAACAATCGAATCGCAACGTTTCTTCGTGCATCATTGACACAATAAAAATTACCAATTTATCTGAGCTCCCACTGCGGACGAACCAGTTCGCCGAAAATAATCCATCAAAAAAGCAAAAAATAATTGAATATCCCCTAGTTTATGACTGTCGCAATTTGTTATTATGTCCCATTCGCTTCTGATTCGCGTTCTTGTTGTTGTTGTTTGCTATTCAAGGAGCAGAGACTTGTCGTTTCATTGTGCAACTCTTGTACAGCCGAATAAAACCGCTGTCCACCTCTTGCGCTACGATGGGGAAATTGATGGGCAAACTTTCCGAATCAAGTGGACTCCCAATGTTCGATCGAAGAACGTGAGTACATCGGAAAGTTGTCGTCGTCCCTTTGGCCGCCCAAGAAGGCCGCACGCCAATAAAAACAATCATCAACAAAGCTACGATATGCTTCGTGTTCAGATGCAATAAGAACAACAAGAAGACCGGAGGGAAGAAGTTGTAGGAAGAAGATGAAACCCAGAGAGTACCTATTCTGGTCGGCAAGGGCAAAGAAACTATTTCAATAAAAAAGAATTCGCTACATGAAGATTTTATTTAGTTCCAAACTTAATATATGCCCTGCTTCCTCGTTGAAAGGAGGAGGAAATTCCCGGCGACTGAAATAGTTGGGGTCGGCATTTTCCGCGATCCTAAAGAGAGGAAAACCACAAAAAGTGTCGTAAAAAAGATTTTATGTTTCTTGGCAAGTAATCAGGAACGTGCTGGGATTGTTTCATTGATTTTTAAGTGTATCAACTAAAAGGTACCTTCAAACTATATTTTCCCAAATGGGGGAAATTTTCGGATTCAGTTCTAGGATCATTATTATATCAAGTCTGAAATGAGATATGAAATCAAGATTGAAAAAATTAATCTACAAAATGAAATTGCTGGATTAAGACTTTGATTTTTTAAAAACGTTAAATTTCTTTTATAAGGCAAATGTGATTTGATTTGATGAGACAGATGCATTAAACGGTTGGGCATGAAAATTCATGTGCCATTATCGTAATATCGCGCGCATCAAGGAAAATCTGCGGCGGTACCATCGGAATGCTCGGTGCTTGCTGCTCAACATTATGCAAATTTCAAATTTACGTCCGACCAGAAGTAATTGCCAACATTAACGTTGATTCTTTTTGCTTGCAGGCAACTTATAGCACCTAATATTATGCAGAAGCATTACCTAGTGAACGGCGCCGAACAGGTCTCTAAACAGGTAAATCAAATTTACATAATACTTGCAATATTTCCATCATTTTTCCCGAGCATGATTTTCATCCCGATGTTTTATCGTCAGTATTTTTTATTTCTCCATCGTTTCAGCTTAATAATTAGTCATCAATAATAAAATATACATTAAAAATCAGAAATTGTAAACAGTAAAAAGTATAAAAATCGATGAATCAATATCGCAGTAGAATTTATGCTGGAGGAGCAAAATGCCCAATATTGACCCGCAACCTTCCGCACGTTGGAGCGACCTCATGGTGTGCCAGCAGATTGGTCGTCCTGGGTCGATGGTTCGGGTCGAAGTAGAGCATCGAATCAATCAATTCGTTGATGCCATAACCATAGATCTCTATGTTGATCGGTTTGATTTGTCTGTATTTGATGTCCATTATCACTTTAGCCATCTGAAAGATCATTTGGATGAATGTTGTGGTATGGTCACATGGAGTATACTTACAGGTCCATCAAAGAGTCGATCCATTGCACATAACTCATACAGAATGCATCCCAATGACCAAATGTCTGATTTCTGATCATAGGGTTGTCCTTCACAGATTTCCGGTGCTAAGTAATTTGGGGTACCAATACTTGTCGAAGTTTTATTATTCCTACAGATGGTATCTTATTAATATCATCATGTTTTTTTAAGATGAGACGAATATGTACTTACGGTTGTAACAATTTGGAAATTCCAAAATCACCAATTTTGACCAAATTCTCATTGACCCCACTCAAGAATATATTTTCACTTTTCAAATCTCGATGAATTATGGATTTACTATGGACGTAATGTAATCCTAGCAAAATTTGGCAGAATGTCGAGAGGACCCACTAAAATTTCAAAATTTTAAATTAATAGGCAAAGTAAATTCGAAGAAAGTGAACCTCCTTGGTCATCAAATTATGAAGGTTTTTTGCGATGTACTCATACAAGGTACCATGAATGGCGTACTCCATAACGATGTGGAAAACATTTTCTTTCAGATAGCTATCGTAATATTCGATGATGTTCTGATGTTTTAGCATCTTCAGAATTCCAGCCTCGTTTTTCGCCTTGATGAATTCCTTCGACGTCTTCACTTCGTTCGAGCATTCTATCATTTTGATGACTACCTTTTGCTTATTGTGGACTTTTTCGCACAAGTAGACATTCCTAATTTAAAACATAATTTATTTTCTATGATTACATTATAATTATGAAAACTTACCCAAATGTACCTCGTCCCAAATGTTGCAATTTTCCGTATACTTCCGTTGACATTTTCAAACGATTTAATTAGTTCCAAAATGAAAATTAGATTTTGCAATGAGTGGGTCACTATTTCACTTCGAGCTATTGGAAAATTATTGAGGCACGTGTTTAGTTGGCTGGTTATGAACAGAATGTGATCTCTGACTATGAATAAAATTGAATTTGATAACTTGATAAAACTAGATTATAAAATCAGAATTGCAGAATAAACAGACAAATTTTGCAATAAGACTGGTTGCATATGGTAATACATGAAATCAAATATTAAATTTGAAAATTGTTGGATTCTTTAACAAGTCATTTATTTCTTCTTTGGTGTTGTTTGATGAAAACTAGACAAAATCTAAGCTGTGCTACATTGCACTTGGTGCCATCATATCAAACGTTTCACATTTCGTTTTGGAACTTTGTGTGAAAGAATAAGGAGGACAGGAAGGACGAGGGTGAACTGGTGTGGATAGTTGCATGTAATTCGATTCGTTTCACCCTCGTAAAACCTGACGTTTCGCCGTTGCACATGGCGACGTTACGTGCGAAACTTATTAGGAAATTTTCGCGGTACGTGATGCGAAATGATATTTGTCACTTGACGCAGCCGCCTCCAACGCCGTACATCTGATATGAGAATATCAGATTCGCTCGTTCCGCCCCAAGAATCGTCATCTGCAATTGCTTCCCCACGCATCCAACCAAACATTGTCTTCAAGGGTGTTATATTTCAATACCTCTTATCTCTTAATTAAATAATTCCAGGTGTTACTTAAGAAACATTTTTGAACCGAAATTTGCCCTTGAAGAATACCATCATTTCTAATCATTACAAACTTTTTGAATGAAGAAATCTTCAATTCTGAAGGAGTCATGAAGGTGGTTGCGAATTTCTTCAAGTCCAAACCCCAAACCAACCACATTTGACAAATATGGAATATACCACATATGCGAATTCAAATAATTGCAGGAATTTCATGAATATTCCTCACCTTGAGATGATGCAAGAATAGAATTGTCTGAAAGCTGGAAACTAGAAAGTAGCATTCGTATGAGGAAACATGAAGGAGTCCTTGGACCTGGGGGGTGGATTCGGGATGCATGGTTTCCACTTGACTTAGTTTACGATTCCTCCCAACAACTCTCAGCACATCCATGCATGTAACGCGCCTGAGTTATGCACGTTTGTAGCGCAGAACCTCGCCAACACTTTGTTCCTCGACATTGCTGCTTTGTGCCCCATCGTCCTTTATTCTTACCTCTTTCAACCCCAATTTGCGTGCAGCATTCCGTCGGTCGCATTTTGAGTGTCGACGAATTAAAATTCATTTAGTCTCCGAAATGCTGTAAAATACCTCAGCGAGAGGCGAGAGGGGACGTCGTTATAGTCTGTGATTTCGTTTTAACGATGCCAACTTTCTCCCCGGGAAGGTTTCATTAAATTTCGTAACCGGTTCATGAAAATCATCCCTAAAAATGATATAAATTATTCATCCAATTATTCGGAACACCTGGAAACGCGAAATAACCCAGAAATTTACTCACCCTTAGTGAAATTACAGTTTCCCTTATTATCCAGAAATCATCCATCATCATCACACGCGGGATGGTATAAATAATTCATCCAATTATTCGTTGTAACACAAGAAAATAATGATACAATCATGATTTTTATGCATGCTTCTTGATGTATTCTCTATGAGCAGGAAGTGGAAGATTCACACAATGGCTGTGATAGTGGCTGTAATTTATTCCCTTTTGCATAATTCCCAATGCATCTGCAATCTCAGTGATCTAGATGGCAGTGAGTGCAATTGAGGACGCATTAACAAGCTGATGTACTCTAGCTCTTGCACCGTGGCAGTCATATTTTAGATGCATGAAGAGATATATTTACACTCGTTTGTTGTTGTAGGAGATCGAGCACTGCTATTATCATGGAACCGTGCAGGACTATCCTGGAGCGACGGCCGCCTTCCACACCTGCAACGGGGTCAGCGGAGTCATCCATGTCGGGAACGAAACCTTCGTCATCCATCCATTCTACGGCGGCGACTTGTCGGTCAGTATCCTTCACACACCACTCTCTCATCGCGTGCACACCTTCTCATCATCCGCCCCCGCACTCGCGGTGCTCGCCCAATCAATGACACGTTCATCCAAGATGCGAATTTATGGTAATTCGAGTGCCGCAAATGCGCACTGCACATGCACATGCATTGTGGAAAGGAAGTGCAGAAATGCGGCAAATCGCAGCCGCCCCGGAAAGCGGTGCATTGCGTACCTTCGAACCAGCCAACCGTCCAACCAGCCAGCCATTCCAGCAGAGATACTTGTCATACGAACGCGCGCGCGGCTGGATTAATTAAAATTAATTGGAGCAAGTTTTAATGAACACGTTCCATACGAATGTCGGCTTGAGCAGTGACAAGTGACAGCCAATTACCCCCTTCCCTCCAATGGCGCTCCATCCAGGACCCATCCACCATAGTCCCGCTTCCCATGATTATTGCGCATCCCTTTAATTATGGCCCCTCACACCACTGTCGATAACATTCGATTACAACATCTGTTTTCGCATTCGCGCCCTCATCCCCAACAATCATATTCCGATTTCCATGCGGATTCCCATTCCCCTGTCCGCCATTCGTTTCGCTTCCGTTCACGTGTAATTCGCTGGGATGCGACAGACATGGGGACGGTTCAAATACAAAACGTCAAAAAAATAATTTCGGAATTCACTCCAAATTCGACGAATTGTAATGAATTGACTGCAATGTTTCACATGGGAATCTCAATAGGCAAATTGACGACAAGGCCAATAGCATTTCCGAAAATATTTTTTCAAAAATTTATAGGCCATTCGAAAGTATAATAAATCCTCAACAAAATACTCTTTAAAACAATCAGGTCGGACATTTCGTCAAGGAGATATTGACTATCAAAGATAAATTGAACATATTAATTTTAACCAATTTGACGACAAGGCCAATGGCATTTCCGAAAGGATTTTTTCAAAAATTTAAAGACTAATCGAAAGTATAGTAATTTGTCAACAAAGAAATCTTTGAGACATTCAGATTGAACATTTTATATAGAAGATATTAACTATTAAAGATAAGTTGAATATATTAAGTTTAGGCAACTTGGAGACAAGGGCAATAGCATTTCCGAAAGAATTTTTTCAAAAATTTAAAAACTCATCGAAAGTATAGTAATTCCTGAACAAAAAAATCTTTGGAACATTCAGATCGGACATTTTGCCAAAAAGATATTGACTATCTTAGATAAGTTGAATATAGTAAGTTTAAGCAAATTGACGACAAAGCCAATAGCATTTTCAAAAGATTTTCTTCAAAAATTTAAAGGCTCATCGAAAGTATAGTAATTCCTCAGCAAAAAAATCTTTGAAGCATTCAGATCGGACATTTTGATAAGAAGATATTGACTATCTAAGATAAATTAAATATATTAAGTTTAGGCAACTTGACGACAAGGCCAATAGCATTTCCGACAGAATTTTTTCAAAAATTTAACGATTAATCGAAAGTATAGTAAATTCTCAACAAAATAATCTTTGTACCACCTAGATCGGGCATTTTGTCAGGAAGATATTGTCTATCAAAGCTAAATTGAATATGTACTGAGCTTAGGCAATTTGACGACAAGGCCAATAGCATTTCCAAAAGAATTTTTTCAAAAATTTAAAAACTCATCGAAAGTATAGTAATTCCTCAATAAAAAAATCTTTGAAGCATAAAGATCGGACATTTTGTCAAGAAGATATTGACTATCAAAGATAAGTTGGATATATTATGTTTAGGCAACTTGACGACAAGGCCAATAGTATTTCCGAAAGAATTTTTTCAAAAATTTAACGATTAGTCGAAAGTATAATAAATTCCCAACAAAATAATCTTTGAAGCATTTAGATCAGGCATTTTGTCTAGACGATATTGACAATCAAAGATAAGTTGAATATATTGAGGTTAGGCAATTTGACGACAAGGCCAATAGCATTTCCGAAAGAAGTTTTTCAAAAATTTAAAGACTAGTCGAAAGTATAGTTAATCCTCAACAAAACACTCTTTGAATTATTCAGATCCGAAATTTTGCCAAGAGGATATTCACTATCAAACATAAGTAGAATATCTTAAGTTTAGGCAACTTGACGACAAGGCCAATAGCATTTTCGGATGAAACTTTGCAAATCTCTAACTGGTAATGAAAACTACATTAAATGCCCCATCAAGTAGTCTTTGAAGTATTTGGATCCGCCATTTACTTACCGGAAAAATCGCTACTAAAAAGAAATAAGAAATATTAATGAAAGGCATATTGAAACATTCCTTCATTAATTGTTGTCCATCTTGTTGTACCCGTTTGCGTAATAAGGGCAAAAAAATGACTGCACAGCTTCACTCTTCTTTAGCAGAAACATCCACACGTGATTTTCGAGGCGCGAACGAAAGCGAACAAGGGATGTGCCAATTCGGGCAACATGGAATGGCGGCTGAACACCCACGCCGGCTTCCTGCCCTCGTTGGACACGCTGCGGCTGAAGCGGGACGTGCGCGAAGCGACCAAGTACATCGAGACGGCCATCGTCATCGACAAGGCGATGTTCGACAAGCGCAACGGAAGCACGCGCGCCGAAGTCGTCCACGACGCCATCCAGGTGGCCAACATCGCCGACCTCTACTTCCGCACGCTGAACACGAGGGTCTCGGTCACCTACGTGGAGACGTGGCAGGGTGGCAATCAGGCGCAGATTGATCGCACCCAGGACATCGGGCGCGCACTGTCCAACTTCAACGACTACACGTCGCGGAAGCTGTACAGCGTCGACAAGGATACCACCCAGCTGCTCACTGGTGAGATGTTCGTAGGTGATGAAGCTGGGATGGCCGTTCCAGCTACGGTCTGCACAGCCAAAGCTGTGGCCATCAACGTCGACATCAACTCGTACGAGCCGCATTTGCTGGCGGGAACGATGGCCCACATGATCGGCCACAATATCGGCATGGGGCATGATGACGGGCGCGAGGAGTGTCACTGCCGGGACTGGCACGGCTGCATTATGGCCCAGGCCATCGTAGGTTTAGATAACGTCCAGCCTTATAAGTTCTCCGAGTGCAGCCGCTCGGATTACATCGATAGATTGCGCACCGGGAACGGGATCTGCCTTCTTAACAAACCCAACGAGCTTGAGGTAGGTTGCAAACACCATCATTATCATCATCATCATCATTACCATGCTGAGCACATGTCTTGCATACATCTACGTCATTACTAGGTCTGCAGCCTGCTGTAGAAAGGTAGAGTTTTGTGTAGGTCAGTCATTTCCAAAAGGTAAAGTAAAGGTTTGAAGAGTCCCTGATATCACGCCTCATTTGAAGCCTTGTAGAGTCTGCAGTCACTCATCTTCTGAAGAAGCTATGTTGTTACATAGCCTAAGAACTGTAGCCTCATTACAAGCCTCTCCCATTTTCAGTAATCTCGAATTACCCTTGTAAGATTTAACACCAAATTGGAAAACACTGTTCTAGAAGCCCCTGTCTTCTAAATAACTAGTTTTTATCAGGATACCACAGAACACTATCATCTAAGATATTAGGCCTTGCCTTAGGAACTCTGCATCAACCACAAATCCTTGCATTACTTCTCTTCAAGTGGACCTACTTGACCATCACATTATCTTCTTCTAGGAGGGTTCCCTACATATGCCATGGATCCCTTGTTAACTAGATACATCAGCTACAAGAACACCATCATCCTTATTTTTCAATTGCCCTTCTAGCCAACCAAATTACTCAAACCTTAAGGTTGTTCCCTACGTTGGGAGACACTGTTCTTGGATCTGCTGTATATTCTAGGTCCCTTATCAAGCTGACATAACCCAGGACAGGAAAATATGCATCTTCTATATGTCTAATCATCAGATGGTTAGCTGCCTTTTAGGAGTGTTCCTCACCTTAGGGACACTGTTCTAGGATCTGTCCTAGGGATGTACCCTAGGTCTCTTACCAAGGAAATTATTCCTAATACGAGAAGTTGTGAATCTCCTACAAGCCTCGTCATCAGGTTTGTTACATTGCCCCATTTACAATCAAATTGCCACCTTTCAAGGACTCAAGATTTTATTTGTGTTCCGCCTTATATAATATGTTTTCCTCAGTATCTTCCAATCCTGCACCTTTGCAATCAATCTGTTCCCTATGGATCATGTCCCCAAACTTAGGGAACACAATTTCAAAGTCAATTTAACATGGTTCCATATCATTCTAGCAAGGGAGCTAATTCAAAGACAAGGGCAGATAAGGTTATGGAAGCTTAGTGCTTAGGATCTAGTACAAGAATGCAGTTGGGAATGTTATAACGAAGCCCAAATTGGAAAGTAGGTCAAAGCAGTAAGAGACGTAGCTGTATGCAAGAGATGCTGCACGTGCGGTTTAAAGAATCGCTGATTGGCTGTCGAATTGATTGTGCACTATTTTTCTTGCGCTGCAATCATTATCATCACGTGACCGAATGGGGCAGGTACGGCGGACGTGCGGCAACAAGATAGTGGAGGACGGCGAGGAATGCGATTGCGGCACGATCGATGACTGCCCCACGGTGGATCCGTGCTGCGATCCGATCACATGCAAGCTGACGTCGGAGGCGGAGTGCGCGTCGGGGCCGTGCTGCGATCGGTGCAGGCTGAAGGAGCGCGGCACCGTCTGCCGCGGCGCGACGAACGAGTGCGACCTCCCGGAGCAGTGCACCGGCGAGTCGGGCGACTGTCCGGCCGACGTGCACAAGAAGAACGGCAACCCGTGCGCCGAAGACACCGGCTACTGCTTCGACGGGCTGTGCCCCACGCTGACCGTGCAGTGCGAGCAGATTTGGGGGCCGGGCGGCGTCGCCGCCGACGCGCAGTGCTTCGAGCAGTTCAACTCGAAGGGCTCGGCGAACGGGCACTGCGGCAGCGACAAGTCGGGCCGCTTCGTCAAGTGCGCCCCGGAGAACGTCAAGTGCGGCACGCTGCAATGCCAGCACGGCAATCGATCGCCGGCTGAGAAAGGCCTCGACCAGCTCTACTCGCGCACGATCATCTCGATCAAGGGCGTCGAGTACGAGTGCAAGTCGATCCACAAGCCGGAGGGCGCCGCTGCACGCAAGCCCACCGCCGCCAGCGCCGCCGCCGTCGCCGCCAACCTCGGCCCCCATTTGGGCCTCGTGCGCGACGGCACGCCGTGCGGCGAGAACCTCATCTGCTACAATCAGACGTGCACGAGCATCTTCCCGCACCTGGACCAGACCAAGTGCCCTACGAACAATAACGACGTCGAGTGCTCAGGACACGGGGTAAGCATCCTCCTCACGCACACCTCTGCGCCACTCTTCGCCAGGGTGCTCTCATTTGTTCTTCGCAGTCCTGCACCAACACCAACAAGTGCTACTGCCATTTGGGATGGAGCGGTCCGGACTGCTCAATTGAAGAGGAAATCACAACTGCCCTACCTTTGCCCACCCCGCCACCAGCCGAAACCAGAGGCATGAAGGACCTCGCGGAGATTATGAAGAAGAAGGAGACCCCTTACGGTAAGACCATCAATCAGCCTCACGCCATTTGCCATTGTCCGCTAGCAATCAATCGCACCACTAGCAGAGACCAGCGTGCTGCTTCAACCATTTTCTAGATGACTGCCGACATTTTCATCCGTGCTTCGGACCACTTCTGGATGTCGATTTCATTGCTATCGCAGCCTCCATCTTTGAGCCCCCAATGATTTTAATGATTTCCTTTCAGTATATCGTCACCTATATATGTCTTTATAAATTATTTAATGTCCATATATTCTGTGAGTATATGGCGAATGTATTTTTGATCATTAAAGTTATCCTCACTCATTCCCAAAAGTCAGTCGATCAATTTGAAACACTGTCAGAGATACAAAAGTGTTGAGGACATTTTGAATCCTTGAGTGAGCATAACTTTAATAGTGCTTCTTATCCTTTCCGTCCACACAAAGTTGGATGCAGTATATTGTCCCAATTGGGTCACGGTATTTCTAAAGACGCAAAAGTTGAACGAAGAGACAAGAGACAAAACTCTTACTAAGACAGGAGACGAGGTCCAACTCCCTAGTACCAAATCAATGTTTCGTTGTTCTGGCTATTACCTTCTCAACTCTGTAGAGCTTCCGGGTTAAATACAAGTTCATTTAATTGTTTGTTGTCTACTACTTTAATTGTTTCCAATACTCATTAAACTGGAAATTGGGAAAACGTTCTTCATGTCAGATTTACTTTAACTTCTTCAAACCAGAGTTGATTTACTGTCAGGTTTACTCTTCAAAGATACTTCGTTTTCGAAAACTTCAAAATTGGAACTCACACTTTTAAAGCTTTGCCAATAAATGTAAAATCTGAAATAAAATGGAATACCCTGATGTACCAGGATAATGTACTGCAACTAACAATATCAGAATCTAAGTCTTAAGTGATACTAAGATATGAAATACCAAATGATCAAAAATTGAAAGGATAAGAAGTAGATAAGCACCAGATATTGAGTGTGGAAGGTTGAGCGTTTTCGTTCGTGCCTGCAGAACAGAAGAACAAGGATACCATCAGTACGCTGTCGATGGTCTTCATAATGACCGGAGTGGTGAAAGGAGTCTTCGTATGTTTTGCCCTAGTGGCTGTTTGCTACAGGTACCGTGTCGGTTCAAGAACCAAATCTTACCAACCAAATTACAAACCAACCAACCAACCAAGTCAAAATAAAGAACAATCGAAGCAAGAACGAGCGAACGAGAGAACGGGTGCCTGCTTGCGCGCAGTGTCCTGTACATAGGCTTCTACAGTCTCTCAGTGTTGTGCCTTGTAAATATTTACTCATCACGTGAACGAAGTTTGTGCATCTACATATATATATCTATAGATATATATATATACTATACATATATAAATATTTTGTCTCATTCGTGCTTTCCTTCTCTATATCTTCGCCTGTTGTGTTGATGCATGATGATGATGCTGACCGACGTCGTCTTCCTGCGCTGGATCTCGCCCTCGCTCACGCAGAGTCCTATCACGGCTCGAACACGGTTTTTCTCGTGGGTACACTCATGTCGGTGGTAGGGGGTGTGTTCATTGTGTTTGCAACTATGGCTCTATGCTACAGGTCAGTCGTAGTACACAAAAACTTCTCGCTCTGCCTCAGGTTAGTGAGCAGACCGTCCAGGTAGAGATCCACATATTCAGCATCCGCTAGCTTCTTCTGCGTTTTTTACTTACTATATTTATATATATACTATACATACCTATACTATATATATCTATATATCATTGCTGTCTCTGATGCGTTTCTAAGATATGACCACACCTTCTTCAGTTCGGTTTGCCCTCATCACTTCATACTTTCGTTGGCTCCCTCATTTGGCGCTCACCTTTCTGTATCACTCATCCGTTTTGAGTTCCAAGAGTTCTCCAACTGATGATTTCTCACTTACGACCACACGCAGATTGAGTTGTTTCCGTTGTTTCGCTATGATTTGCAATCGCTAGATGTCCGTAGCCCACGACTTCTTGTTATGCACACTTTCAGTCGTTGATACCACCAATTTGCTACTCGCACTGTGAGATACACACACTCATCTGAAATCATTCGGACCATGCCAGTAAAAATTTAATTAAATCCAGAAATAATTTGGCCCTCAGCCAAACAACCTTGGACCAGGATATGTTCCAACATGGCCGCTCTAGCTAGTTACGAATTGAAATCACAAAGTGAAATCACAAAGTGAATCAGAAATGGGGAAGCTGAAACTATCTAACAACATAATTTTTCGGTTGCCTTGTTTCTTTTCTGGTGCACTTCTGTGCACTTTGTCGTTGTAATTATCCTTGCGAATCGATCAAAACGATGCAACATTTTCGAATTGAATTCCATGCACGATGGCACATTTTAAATTTCATACTCTTTCCGGGTGGTGGCAAGCAGCCAAACGACCCAAATGAAATTCTGCACCAAACACCACGAAACGCGACAAAAAATAACAGGACAACCGGTCGTAAATCGGACGCCATTGGAGTGGCAAGGAAAGTGTGCGTAAAAAGAAGTCATCCATTGGCGCTGTGCATCTCCAAGCCTAGTCGCAGGTCACAGCAGGTTGCGGCATTACAATTTTACGTAACTACCAAAAAATCGAATAAAAATTCCGAATTGAATCGACCATGTCAATGTCGAGATTGTATGTGAAAGCTTGAAACTAACCGAACACACTGAGCAAGAAATTCGAGAAACTAGTTGAAATTCTGAAAAGCGATCGATCGATCAATCGATTGGCGTACCGCGATCTAGTCAATCCGTTGCAAGAATCGCTCGATGAAATGAGCCTGTCAAAGAGAGGAAGCCGTGATAAACGAATAAATGTACTATATGAATATTGTTCACTATATTATGTCAGTAAAATTGTATGTGGTGCAATCGGCATGTGTGTAAATAACTATATAGTGCACGTTCCTTAAACGAGTGAAAATCGAGGACGATTTCAAATTGACGCCAGCCAGATGTAATCTTCATTAATTTTCATTTCGCTGCACTCGACGAATGAAAACTAATCGAATATTATTCTGTGCGCGTCCCAGATTTGCAATGCACTCACAAATGGCATTGCCTTAATTACTAATTAACGCATGATCTGTGTGCATGTCGGTGGTGTATTTGGGCTCTATCTCTATCTATCTATCTATCGATGTGAAATTTCTATCTTCACCTGTGTCTCTCTCTCTCTGTCTATCTATCTCTTCAATCTGTCTTATTAGATGCTATATTTTGAATGCGTGCAGAATGTATGCTACCCGAATAAGAAATCCCCATCAAATTAATTCCTCAAGCTAAAATTAAAAAGAAACGACTAAATTCAATGCGTGATCAAAATCGATAATGATTATTTAGGATATGCTAATTATGCGATGATTTAATCGGACCATTAACTAAATGCAGCCAATTAACGTTTGCTGATCTAGGCAAATAGATGAGATGAATTAGTTACATGCACACAATTATTGACACATACACCGACCGAATATAGTGACACACAATGCGCGTGATCTATGCGATCAATCGATTCAATCAATCGATGATGTACACACGAAAGATGGATCCTCGACCTACTGTTGATCCCGATACTAGTGTGCTTACCCATATGCCCATTTCACGTTACTTTATTTTTTGGATAAAACGACCAGATAATCTGAACACTAACCTAGAACTTTTGATTTTTATTTTTCGTGAAAATCTTCAAGCAATTTGGAGATTTTTTAGAGTCTTAGAAATCTTTAATTTAACTTAGTACTAAATAAAATTTTGAAATCATTTTAGTCCTTTGTATACATCGTGAAAATGATTTCATTATTTTATATTAATCAATAATATTAATACTTTAAATATGGATTTTAGGGGGTATATAAACTGAACTCTTCAAAGTTAACTTTGTATCGAGATTTATTATCAAAACTTTTGACAATAATTTGACAAATTTTTGTAAAGACTGATGAGACGGAACATTATTAGGAGTCTAGATCTGTATTCTAGTGTAACTTCAAGAAATCACTTGATGGATGAAGTTTACCAAGAATGCAAGTCGAAAAAAAAAACGAAAATTTCATATGAACATAATTCAGTTGATAGTTTAAACAATTTTCAGATAGGTCAGACATACAGGTAACAACAATAGGCTTATGACGTTTGCAAGAACAAATCTCTAAATTCCGAGTTAAAACAATTTCCAAAAACATGATTTTGCAACTAATTAATATCTTGAAAATAATCATTTAAAACAATGCTATAAAAATATATCATGTCCATTCGAGCATGTTCTTGTAATATACAAATCCATCTGTTACTGTTTCAAGTGAGAACCACAAAAGAATTGCTGACAACTTGCCAGAAGCATCTAAATGGATCAGGATTGAAATATGTAGATTGAAGGATTCAGATGATAATAGTCTGAGAAGATGATTAGGAATTCTTTTGTCGTTTGAACCGCTCTTCTCTCTATCTATCTCCGATTAACTTGGGTGTGTTTTTTTCTCGCAAATCTCTAAGCGAACGATTACTCTTTTAAGTATCTATGGCCTAGACGTACCAACCTCGCCCAGCATGGCAGGCAAGCCAATAATTAATGCGGTTTCTATTTGTTTCCATTTTCGTTCTGAATCACGCACCAAAACACGCACCGTCCTCGCACGATCAACTCTCGGTTGGTTGGGGGATGCCGAAACGCAAAAATCGAAACAAATCGATTCGCCACGCATCGCACGATCCGAACCGACGTCGCCATCCGCAGAAGGACGACGGTGCGCAAATACGAGAAACCGTACGATAAAAAGGCGATGCAGAAAACTTACGTCCTCACCGGCAATCACTCGCAGGAGGACGGCCTCAATAACGCCGACAAAGTGATGCCGTTCGGAGTGCCCGCTTACGGGTAAGTAGCCCCAAAAAGAGCCCATCTCCTCCGACATCACTCACCTCACCACCCACAACCATCACCACCAACCAGCACGTGAACGCAAAACCGCAAAACGAAACTGTATACAACTATAGCTAACTGATGACAACCACCTGGTATGACTGCCGTACGAATGTTGTTGCACCCTGGTTTACAAACGAACTGCTTCTTCTCATATGTTCATTCTTATTCTTTGGTACAATTGTTCCTCTTGCGTTTGTGCTATGCGTAACCTACTGTGACTTCAATTGGCGATTCTCTTGGTAACACACAGAAATTAGCTTCCCTTGATGAATGCCGTGACGTACGTACTCGTAGATCACTTTCACGTTTCCTCTCTGTCTCTCTGTCTGTCTCTTCAAATCTCTTCAGTGTGCATCACTTCTCTGAACCATCTTTGTCCAGTCGTAGCATAAAACCAAGCAAAAAAGAAATGAAAAACTGTTAACAAGCAAAGCAAAAGAGAAGAAAGTTTGTACATACAATCTTATATATATATACATATTATAAATAATAATGTTAGTCCCTGATTGTTTTTGATGACACTCCTGGGTATGTGAACTAATAATGTGACCGATTTGATTTTTGCCAACCTCCAGTCGTGCAGACTCGCAGCGCGTTTTGTTCCGCTCATCGAATCACATGGGATCTGGTGGACCATCGCATTACCAGTTAGTTTTTTGCCGTTTGTTTGCTGTTTCATCATCTTGTCCATACACTGTGGTTTTTTTCCTTTGGGTTGGGTCACTCTGCACATTTCAATTATTATTCATGGCCTGCGTATTTATACTCTTCTATGTTGTCATTCTCGTCATCCTCGGTTTGTTTAGTTTCTGTATGTTTCGGTTCACTATCAGTCGCTCGTCCGAGTTTCAATCACTGGTTTTGTTTTGTCGTATGTGACAGCAAATAGTTGTCGTATGTTTCGTTATCACACGTTGTCCATCAGGAGATCGGTAAAGAGTGTGATGATTTTGTTTATTTTGGGCTGCATGGATGCATGACCATTGTGTGATGTGTGTCCTATCATGGATGTCCAATTTGCCTTCGGGTTCTAATAAATGGGGCCGCTTTTTAGGGATCACAAGATGGCATCGCTGAAGAGATTGGGCGTTGGGGGTTCTGGAAGTGAGGATGATCCTACCCATTCAGGTAATATCTCTTTTGGTATCAATCAGTTGAGAGAAGCCCCGTTTAGAGTCAAATAGAACTGTGTATTGGAGTCAGTGGTAGCAAACTAAAGTTGGTGGCCTTCTCTCAATATCTTACAAGATGCTGATGTTGACCTCATTTATATTCGAAGAGCACTTAACAAACATGACTGGCTGATTGTATTGTAGGCGAGGAGGAAACGGTATCTTTTATTGATTTACAACACAACAACCTCAAACTGCCGGAGAAGAAAGGAATCCTTAAGAAGCACGACTATGGGTTGGTGATGACTGATGGCAAGGACAACTGGGGTGACGGCTCCCAGGATGATATATTGTCTCAGAACAACATCAGCATGGCCCAGTTGATGGGTGCAGCTAGTATGACCGACGTGGAGCGAACACTGAAGAGTTTGAACGGGTACCATGAGGACATCATCAAGGCTCTACGTACAGCTGCCAACCATCGTGGTACCTCGACACCTTCGGGCAGCACCTCAGGACTCAGTGAGGAGGTACTCCGACGTAGCCTTCAGGAGTGCGCCGCCAGCTACCCAGACTACAAGCGTTCCAGCAAGGAGAACATCTGCGAACCACAAGTAAGTGACCCTACCTTGGGTACTCCGTCGCGTATCCCCTCAGCTACCATCCGGGAGCCATGCGCCTCGATGAGTGATACAGGTTTTTGTTAAGGTTGTGGTCGACGCCGACGAAGAGGACGAGGACGAGGTGGAACCCCGTGGTCCAGGCCCACTACGTATACGCAACCTCGAGGACCTCATCCGCCAGCTGGAGCACCATTCGCGGCACATGAGCCCCAGCGGGTCCGAGGACATCCGCATGTCCGAAACGGAGGCGGACCGCCACTACCGACAGGAGTCCTCTTCGGCGTGCAGCGAGAGCTCGCACCAGTCGCACCGGGACACCCGCTTCATGTACGGGGGCGGCAGCGGGGGCAGCGGACGGTTCGCGCGCCCTCCCGGCGGCATCCGCATGCCCTACCCGCACCCGCCGCACCAGCACCATCCGGCCGCCGACGAGGAGGGCATCTACGAAAGCGCCGACCATGAGCGCGGCGCGCCCTGCGGCGTGACACCCGATAGCGAAAGGTAATCTGTCACTTGGATGTCGGCCCGACCTCAATCACCTCTTCTCCACCAGTCTGCCCGCACTTGTCACGGTCTCTGTTCTTGTTGTGTGTCTTTCTAGCGATGAGTTCGTGCAGGCGCAGCAGCAATTGGCGCGCTGGGCTAGCGAGGATGCCGTACCACAAGCGGGCACTAGCGGTGCGATACCCCGCGAATTCCGGCTGCCGTCGCCGAGTAGCTCGACGAGCGAAGAGCCCACGAGCGTGGTGCGCGCGCCCGCCCCCGTACCACCAGTGCAATTGCAGCCGCACCCGGAGCACGCGACCATCCACCGGCCGAAGCGGTACCCCGAGTACAAACACTGATAGTGACTGACAGGGTAGACTCGCATCGATTTAGCGAATCGGCCCCCACGCAACCCGCGACTCACATCTAACCGCCGCCACCACACGCATCGAATCTCTTTTACCATACCATCAGGCATCGGGACGCGCTCTGGAGGTGCGCCATCCTTCGGAGTGTCCTGCCTCGAGGGAGGCCCGCATCGTACTAAAAACTATAATCAATCCGTGCTAAGTGTTGTGCAGTCGGACCCAATCTGACTGACAGACTGAGGTTTCCCCCGACCTCGAAGAAACATGATAAAATCTAATTACATAACATATATATGAAATATATATATATACATAAAAATATATTATAAATAGTTGTTGAGACATTCCTGATGCATTTTGAATGCATGCATAATTCTAAATCCGTGGTGTGTATTTGGAAACAAATGATAATATGATATATATTATGGGGACGTATAATTACACAAACCCGATTTTGCCTTAGTTCCGGAAAGGCCCTGCCGTACGGCCCTCTGGCGGCCGTTTTGCCCCTCCAGAGGGCGCACGCACCCGCCAACCAAGCGTTCTATAATTAAAGTATATTATATACGAAATCTTTCGGCGACGAAACGATTTTTTTATTCTAGCTGTAAGATGTTAGCTACCAGTATTTATCATAAGTGATACAACCTAGAGAAGAAGGGCGAATCGAATCGCTGCATTGAGGGCATTTGTCACCAGCAGCTGCATTTTGTAATCAGCAAACGTAATAATTGTCTTAATAGTTAATCTTTGTTCGACATACAACATAGGACTTATGGAACACACACACAATGTTATAATCAAGTTGCATGATTGTATTGTGCAGATTGAAGCGTTTGTTCAGTTCGGTTCGGATCCATCACCAATTTGGGATGAGGGCTGATCCGATTGTTCCTTGATTTATATAATATCACGTATGAAAACATGATGCAAATAAACGATTCTTAAGGGTAATTAATGTAATGTACTGCGCACCGATGTTTACCACACTGTAACCGGAAGTACTGCTTGTCAACGATTTGATTTATGCCGAAAATTTGTAAATACACTCATTACCAAACTGTATCTTTCATTAAACGATCATTCAGTTCAATCTATCTTCATTTCGGGTTTTTGTCACTGCAGTTTTATAGGACTTTTTTGCTAGATGACGAAAAGACGTTCAGTTTCAAAGAGGTTTTAATGAAAGATACATTATTGGGTCTTGTGTAATCAATCGATCAATGCCCTCGAAAACCCCTCACTCTTCACACACTCACTCTCAACTAATAATCCATGAAGGAGGAAGCAAATCATTGACTTGCAAGTGACCCATTGCACGCGCACATTCGGGTTGCATTCGAATCGAAACGAATTGATCAATGTATTGATATCGATAACTCGTTACCAACTAGGAAATTTCGTAGACACGTAGACGACTAACCCACAGATTAACAACAATTACACCCCACACACACAAACACACATGGTTACATGCACTGACAGGACACACGCAAACATATTTTCCATCCACTTTCGGAATATTTGTAATACAAGACGTACCTTTTCGTAAATAAGATATAGGAGATAAAACTGGTCCCAACGGTGAGGAACACGCGCGCACCATCCGATAATTTCGATCATCAACCGGAAGCAAGAACTGAAATAAATCTATCTGTGAACCGTGTAATTGAATTGCATTCGACTTTTCGACGCGTTTCTTTTCCGGCGACGAGTCCCTTCGTTTCGGTTGAGTAATCAGTGCAGATAATTGGCTGTCGCATCATTTTCGGCGTTTATACTAAGCAGATATTAGCCGTTTGTAATATCGACGTAAATAACATTTGTAATGTGACGTAAATAACTGATAAAAAACTCAATGCAAATCGAATTAATTACGAATAAGAGCGTTACGTACGTGAGATCATCGTTAGGAATCAATAAGGAATCAATAAAATGGTACCATTGCGAGCTCATCCAATTCGGACGACGAAGGCGCACTCAATAAGACACTTTTTCGATCGGAATGGTACAATAAATCATTGAAAGCCTTCATAATCACGTTGCCCATTAGTGATTAGTATCGAACTGCCGCCGTCGCACATCGTCCTAGCAAACAATTTAAAAATACGAACGTTGACATTTTGCAAGGAAGTACGCGATCATTGGCTGCTGTCACACGCCCCGGCTCGACGCGACGCGAGTGGCGGACCGGAAGTAATCAAATATTGCCTAATTGCATTTCCGCCGAGAGATACATCCAATGCACCAATCGATTTCCATCGCGACTGACTTTGCAAATTAACCAGCATCCGATTGCATATTGATTAGGAAAAAATACGCATTCAACAAGCAGACGACAAAACATATGACTTCAATTACACTGTTAGTTCCATTGAGTTCTTTGTTTGATGAGCTGAAGAGAGGAAG
This sequence comes from Aleochara sp. GC000083, assembly GCA_030264555.1. Classification (NCBI taxonomy): domain Eukaryota; kingdom Metazoa; phylum Arthropoda; class Insecta; order Coleoptera; family Staphylinidae; genus Aleochara; species Aleochara sp. GC000083. The sequence goes on from JARJDZ010007789.1 coordinate 56,190, forward strand.
AAGTGGATAGAAAAATTGGCGCTCACCGCGACCGACAAAATATAAATTCTAAACGCTCGCTAGACTGTAATCTAGATAAAGCAAACCGGAAGGCAAACAAACACTTATTGAAGCAGTAAATGATATTTGATTTTGATGCAAAATATGTAACGAATATAAGTCTGAAGGCATGCTGAAGGATTTTGTGTTGATTTCAACTTGCTACTAATCAAAAGAAGATTTATTTAGATCTCAAATTCTATGAAGTATAGATGTATGATTGAGTTGGCAAATCTTATAGGAAAACTGTTAAGTTATTGTTTACGTTAAGAGAATCATTTTTATATGGGCCAAGCCCGAGTTACTGTTATAGAAGTAGATGAGAGTGGGAAATCATGGTGAAAACGAAGAAGTAATGGATGGGGTGAACTCTTGTACATAGGAATACATGAAATGTAAAAATTATGATTTAAACCAAAAAAAATTAAAACATAAAAGGCAGGCATACTCACTATGATAAACACAAATAGGAACATGTAAGGATCGTTCGAATTTCGCAATTTTACTGGTTTCTCATTACGTGATAAGTGTTATTGTATTGTTCGATGAAAAATGCAATTGAATTAGATGATTTAAATAAATTCTATGCCGACTAAGATAACTATATACTTAATTAAGTGAATTACATTAACATTAAATGAATTTTACAAATACACCGTGATAAAGAAACGAGAAAGGCAACAATTTTACGTTCTGTAGGGCAGTGATGAAATGCGATTGTTTACATTTAAAATTAAATTCTGACTTGAGAATCAATCGAGTACTAAACTCCATTCGACGCAGTAGTTAATCGAAACTATATATACTGAAGAACAACCAAAATGAGACGAACACAACGTGAGATAAGACATCCGGCATGTGCGTTACGTTATAAATAATTAAATGTCAATTATAACGTCCATAAACAGTATTAGGTATACCTAAGAATCCGGTACTAAATATTGTAATCGATTCAGTTGCACTTCTATCATATTGTATCTCTATAAGTGGCAGGAAGGAAGGAAGGAAGCCAACATCCCCACAGGAAGAACGGATGAAGTAAGCGTAAATAAATTAACCAAACCAAAAAAAAAAAAATGAAACATTACGAGGAAACGAAATAATTGTGTAGCTTAGTAATTGCTGTACAATGTACCATTCAAGAAACAATTCCTTTGTTTGTATTATACTCACAAATTATGTAACTAACAACACTTTGTAAGCGACTTTGTAGCGGACAGATATTTGAATTGGAGCCAGGAAGGAGTCGGGAAGAACGAAGAAGTGATGTTGCACAGGAATCATGTGCCAAGCATGTTAGATAGATATGAGGCATCGAATGATTTCAAGGAGCAAAGTGAACATGCAAATGAAACGTGGAGATGCAAAACCAAAATGTAATTATAGCATGTACTAAACGAATTGAACAAATCTAAAGTACGAGTATGTACACGTATAAATAACAATAGAATATACAAGAAATACCAAAGCAAGCTAAGTACTTAATTAAATTTATTGAATCGAGTGAAGCGAGGACGTGGACGTTTTTCGGCTAAATTGCACTATCATTTCGATTTTAGCACGTGCTCCGAAGCGACATGAATACGTATATACATTTATGATTATCACACAGTATAAAACGGAGAACTTAAAACGTAATAGAAGACAAAAAAAATATGAAACTTACAAAAATATATGAATGAATAGAGGCGTTCCGAATGGGATTGGAAACGAGGAAATATAAGGTTTAAATGAAGTCATTAAATATTAATGATGGCAGACAGAATGGAAGGATTCACTGTTAAACAATTTGGGCCCGTTATGTATTTGCTCACTGTTGTACTAAATATTTATTATGATTATATTACATGACTATTATTTGTATATCTATTGGGTAATCGTATTCCAATACATTTTCCACGTTGTTTGATATAAAGAACGGACTACATCGATGAGTGGACATTCATTATTAAAGAATAATGTCAGTCGAAAAAGTGGAATTTGATATTGGAATACGGTTAGTCCGAATCGAAGCAAGAAAATATGGAATACAAACCGAAAATGCGTATGATCATAAAAAACATAACAATGTATAAGGTAAATGATAATACTACCAAAATGCAAAAAAATATGAAAAAAAAACTATGAGAAAAATATGAGAAATCATTGAGAAGTTTTTTAAAAAGGAGTCAGATGGATGTAAATATAGTGTTTATGACGATATACACTGCCTGAATAAATGAATTATTACCTAATATCAATTTCCAGCATTTAGTATTGATCCAGTTATTTTGCTCCAATTTTCCAACATATTTTACTTCCAATTTGCTTGATGTTGAATGTTTCAAATGCAAAACATTAGTTTTCCATTATTTCAATTTATTAAACTATAAATATGCTTTGATAATAAATTCTGCATCCAAACAAGTATATTCCGATATTGTTCATTTATACAATAACAATTTTGCATAAAATATGTTCTTTATTCGGTAAAATTTATTTCGCAATACAAAATAAATTTTTTTCTCATTTTCTCAATGATAATTTTGATTCTGGATCAGATAATCAGATATTATATTTTCTAATTACACAATGTTTTCTAGTATTCTGATATCTTAGTCTGAAATCAAATAGGATGCACTTTTTAAAATATTAGGAATCCTAAGGAACATTTTTAACAGTAGGATATTACATGATTCAAATGCCCCTTAGAAGTAAGTAAATTTGGTTGTCTACATTATATTATCTAATGAGAGTTGAAGGATAATAATATACAAAGAATAATAACTATTACAACTTATATAAACTAAGATATTTTGTTAAATGTGCATGGCTCATAGCTTGGGTAGCATTTAGTCCAGAAAATTGCTAAACAAAAAAGAAATTCAACATTTTTCAAAAAATTTCAAAAATATTCTACATACCGCACTCAAGTTGTGCTCCTTTGACATCTGACTCACTTTAGTTCTTCTATAACTATTAGGATCCTGCATTACCAACATGAAACGAAGCAATAAAAACAAAAACTTAGAAAAAAAAACAATAATTGATAGAAGATGCCTTACCAATTGAATTAATTCATGCTCTGATTTCATTAGGTTTTCAGGATTTACATCCTTGGTCGGAATAATCAACAACTTACTCGAAATTTTCAACATGGTACCAAAATCATCTTCTCGAGTAACATGCAGATTCATTTTGACCACAGATCTTGGAACATAAGTTGGTGCAATATACTCATTATCGTTGAAATGATCCTCAATGATTCCATCCAGTAAGACGATATCTTCAATAAGATCCAGATAGTAGAAAACATTGAATTCTTCTAGATCTGGGACAAAACTAGACACCACCTTCATACGAATATCATGCATGGAGAAACCCTCATATTTGGGAAGAACTTTCAAGATCCCAACCGCCATATTGAAACAGGACGTTTTCCACATAAGGGACCATATCCCATCTACAGGATTATGCAATCCGTGGCTGGTAACTTCAATGTGGGTTCGATGGATAAAGTAGGTTTTGGTGGTGACCAATGCTTTAATCGTTGCTGAATATTTTCGGTTTGTAAGCATAGCCATTTCACCAATACTATTCCCAATAACGAAAACGTATTTTGATGGTTCGTAAAAATTGGCGTAGTCATAATATTTCATGACTGGTAGCCATCCAAATTCAGCTAAATTGGAGGTCGTTCGCTCATTGGGAACGTAATTCAATTCCATGGCACCTGTTAAGATAACATAGATACCTTCAAATACATCACCTTCATTGCAAAGAATTTCTCCAGCTTGAAAGGTCCTGATGTTACAAATACTATAGATAAAGTCTCTGGCCACCTTCGATGAAATATTCAACCATGGGATGTTGAACAAGATCTGTTGAAAGCGCACCTCTTCTTGAAGACGAACCAAAGCCTTACCTCGTTTGTCACATTTCCGCAGACGACTTCGAATAATCTCATATTCGTCATGATCAACAAAACCGGAAGCTCTCAACTCATCCAATGTCAAATACAAGGCAGTCAAAGTGGCGCGTAAGACCTTTTTGGTCTTCACATTGCGTACAATGTGTGGGTGTCGTAGTTGTATATAAGTCATAATGTCGTAGATTTGTATCTTCTCGATGCGGATCCAATTCTCGTAGTCAATTGCAACAGCGATCTGATTGCCGAAGATTTTATCCAAAATCAACTCCATTTCGATGTAGGTTTCATTGAGGACTTTGGCTGTTTCATACCCTAACATGATTCTTGCATCGACCACATCTTGGATTGCCCTGAAGAGTCTGGGGACGTACTCCTTGAAGGCGAATATCACCTCGAAAAGTTTGATCAACCGAACGTATTTGTACAATGGCCAAATGTACCAGAAACCACCATAGCAAAATATGGTCATTAAAAGCAGATCAATTACATTGAAGATTGTACATGTCATTTCTAAACAATGCCATAAAGACCTGAAATAGCTGTTGACACCTTCTCGGAGATAGATCACTGAGTAAGCTGCTATGAAGATATAAATTTCAGCAAGGAGGGCCAATAAATGGATTGCGTTAATCAGAATCACCAAATGGAAACTTGTAGTCTTGCAGGTTTCTTGTATGGTGGTAGTAATGAGTATACCAATTGAGAATGCTGACAGAGAGTACATTGAATAGGTGTAAACTGAAGAGTGGATGAATTTGTAACATAAGGCTCGATGGCGTTTTCGAGGGATCAATCCAAGATAGTGACTTGGAGCTACTAATTTTTTGTAAATTTTGTCGATCTTTGTTCGAAATGACTGCAATAAATGACAAGGTATAGCATGATGATATCATTAGAAGTGTACTTACACATGCTCTTATATACGATTTGAAGGTTTCTTCAGAATTATGCTGGATGAAATCCAAATTGTCCAAGATACGCATCGAAAACTTAACAGAATCCTTAGAAATGTTTCCAGCAAGTTGTTGTCTAGCAATCATGGTACGCATCTGATTAATCATTCTTTTCCGGTACGACCTAAAAATATATTCCTTAACCCCATCTTATATCCCTTTAGAGGACTTACTTGATGAGCTCGTCTTTATCCCGGATCACCTGATTAGCCTGCAATTCTTTGCCGCAATCAGGACACTTAACGTTCCGGAACGAGAACTGCGTGATCTGATCGGGATCGATGTCCCGACGAAACACATTAATGAAGTTCGTCAAGTCGTTGATGAGATCCCAGCGGGCATCCGTCATGAGGCTGCGCATCTTCCACATGTAGACATAGCGCGCCCTCAAGGACTGAATCTGCTGGACCAACGAGGTGACATTCTTCAGCTGGTCACTGGTGTACGCACGAATGTAGGTGCTACGCATGAGGAAGAACAACGCCAGGTAATTGATGCCATTCGTGAAGATCGCATTGACGCAAATGTGCGAGATGAGCAACTTGCCAAACTCCTTCGTGCGCGGATTCGAGTAGAAGATGAAGCTAATGACGAACGTCGCATTGGACGTGATCGATGCGAGGCAATTGATCACGTTGACGATGCTATTGATCGCGATGGTGAAACGCCTCGTCACCCAAACGACCAGATAGTGCAGAAGGATGCGTGTGGCTATGATGCAGAAGTTGGCGTAGAAGCAAGCATTCAGGAAGACACCATCATCATGCACCATGATGTACAACGCCAGCGAGATGCAGTAGATGTACATGGTGTAGTCGATGACCATATCTGCAAGACGTAGAAATTCCCGGATCTCCCAGTTTGCATCACTCGAAAGGAAGGAGGTGAATTTGTACAAAGGTGGGATCATTGCACAAACTGTTACAGCTGGCATGATGGTCAAGAAATTCGCCAAGTAGAAGGTACACACCATGTCAGCTATCAAAACCAAGAATGCACTGCATGCATCATCATTGGTTATCGGAAGAGTCCTCACAGCGATGAAACCCATGATCAACCCGAGTAGAATTGATAGTGGGAAATCGATGCACATCTTCAGAAGCAAACCTCCCCATTCTTCAGTCTCAATGTACGCCATGACAATTGACAAACTCATCACCACAGATCCGATAGCTTTACTCGTAGTGATTTGATTCAATATCAGATACTTATCTTCCTTTGGTTGGTACTCCAACATATCAGCTCTGATTGAGCAGACGGAAACACCATAAATATATGTTGTTAATGATGACCAGTCATTGAACATAAACACAGAAAACATGTAACCATTGATGAAGGCCCCAAGGGTTACAATGATACCAGTCATGATACATCCATAAGGTAAAATCCGATTGAAGTGATGACGATCACATTTGAAGCATGCATTCGCAATATAGATCGGAATGGCAATAATCAGAACCTTTTCTGGTGAAAATTTCTCAACGTCCACTTTGTCAAATATTTTAAAGTTACAGTATTTGCAGATTATGTTCACAATTAGAGCGAAGACTGCGATCACCAACTTGAGAGGCATCGATGGGAACATGAAATGGATAATGATACAAACCGAGAAGATCGAGCCAAAAATAAGGAAGAGCATTTGAATGGTATCATCTTGTTCGTAGTATTGAAATTCAGGGTATTCAATGGCTGAAACTGAATTTAAAATTAAAATTACAAATTGGAGTCTTACAAGAAACATTTCAGCCAGCAATTTGTTTGACAATGTAATTATTACACCATGGAAACAACAAGCAACAAATTCAAGCGATTTGATTTAAATTAATAAATTTCGTCAGATGAGTGCCTTGTGTGATGGCACTCATTGGTGCAAAACCAGCAAATTTGGCGGTTCTACTTGCAGAATGCGCCAGAAATTTGGTACGAGATGTAACTTCCGTTGTTATTCGTAGTTCTTCTCTTCTAGAGGACTGCAAAGAAACAAATTTAAATGATCTCATTTGTTGAAAAATAGATAAACCTACAAATTCAGCAACTTCCTCTTCCATCTTCATCAAAGAATATTTATCAACATCTTTTGTGGGTATAATGAATAATCGAGTTGGAATTATGACCGGCGTTTCACCTTCAATAACACGCTGCAAATTGACGTTCATCTTCAGAACTGACCTCGGAATATAACAAGGGGCATAGTACGTAATTTGAGTGTAATAGTCTTCGATTAAACCATTTATCAAAATTAACTCATCGATGGCTTCAAGGTAATGGAACACCATGTAATTACTCAGATTCGGAACGAAGGCTCGTTCGATTTTCAACGAGATATCGTGTACTGTAAAGCAGTCATATTTGGGCAGGACTTTCAGAATGGAAATTACCATCTTGCAGCAGGAACTCTTCCACATATGTTCCTCGACTCCGCATATGGAGTCATCCAGGAATCCTTGAGCGACCTCAATGTAAGTTTTATGGATGAAATACACTTGGGAATCTTGTATCACAGTGACTCGTCCTGGATAAGGCCGGTCTGAAAGCAAAGCCATTTCTCCGAAAGTATTACCAGAAAGTAGAAACACTGTGGCTTCAGCAGTGAATTGATTTGAGTCATAGGTTTTGAAAACCGGAAGTAACCCATAATTCAGTAAATCATTCGTGGCTTTTGCTGTTGGTGTGTATTCAATTTTCAACAGACCCGTAATAATAATGTAAATTCCAGGAACGGTATCACCAGGTTCACAAATACATTCACCAGCTGGTAAAAACTTGAAGACACTCATTTTCATCATATAGTCCTTCAGCTCATCACTTACCAAGGCAACCCAAGGAATATTGCTGATAACAGCTTTGGGATCAACGAAATCTTGCATTTTTACAATTGCCTTACCTCGTTTATCACAAGCCCTCAACTTCTTCTGAATTGTATCATATTCATCGTCATCAACGAATCCAGAACATCTCATTTCATCTACGGTCATCGTCAGTGCCATTATACTAGAAACGACAATCTGACGGGTTTTCACATTTCGTGCTGTGTACGGACGGTTCATTTGTATATGAAGGACAACAGCGAAGAATGCATCTTTATCCTCAATTATCCATTTCTTGTAGTCATTAATCAAATGGAAATTTTCCCCGCAAATCATCTCCATCGACAGCTCAATCTCCTCGTAAGCTTCGACAAATGCCTTCGCCGTTTCGAATCCAAGAGAGAAGCGTGCCTCCGTTAAATCTTCGATTGTTTGGAAGATTTTCGGGATGTAGCTCTTAAAGGCGAATAATAATTCAAAGTTCCTTATAAGCCTAATAAATTTGTAGTGCTTCCATTTGGTCAAATCATCATGGGAGTACAAATGTGTAATTATCCCGAAATCAGTGATTGATACAACAAGGGCAAGAAGTTCAAACCAATGCCAAATTGACCGAAGGAAGCATCGAATCCCAGTTCGGATGTAAATAAATGAATATGCTCCAATAAATAAATAAATCTGGATAACCTTTGGTAGGATGTGAATTCCAATCAGCCAGTACACAGTTTTAAACCAACTACTCTCAAATGAATTGAAGATCAACATTGTGAATAGTAACACGCAATTAACAGCTTCGTAGAAGTACAGCAGCCCAAAATACAGTTTCGAACGGACGAAGTTGTAGCAACGAGCTCTGCTGGGTTTTCGAGGTATCCTGGTAAGATCTTGGTAAGGTGTGAAGAGATGTCGATACCATTTGTCAAATTTTTCACTTATTGGCTGAAATAAACCAATTAATTAGAGAGAAAGATATTGTAAGAAATTAAATACATGAATCTTCAAATAAGGCTTGAGTAAATCGACATGAACGTGATTATCAAAGGTGAAGGAATCCAAAATTTTCAAACAAAGCTTCACACAATCCGGTGAAATATTTCCTCGTTGCATTTGTCTGGTAACGACTGCTTTTAATTGATTCCTGATTCGTTTTTTGGTCACCCTAGAAGTTAAAGGTTTGGGTAATTTATCAGACCAATGTTTGATCTCTGAGAAGTTAGTACTTAATAAGTTCAGCTTCATCACGAACAACCTGTTTTGTACGAATCTCCTTTCCACATTCTGGACATGTAACCACCGTTGAATGCCTCTCAAAACCTTCAGCAGCTGTAGCATCAAGATGTTTGCAAGAAACGTGAATCTTCGTATACTTATTCGCAAGATCCCATCGAGTATCTGCCATGATACTTCGAATCTTATACATGTACATATATTTCCCACTCAATGAATGAATCTGTTCAACGTACGAATTGATGTTTATCAACTGCATGGCCGAATATTTCCTTATATAGTTGCTCTTCAGAAGGAAAGTCAATGCAATATAGTTGAAGATATTAGAGGTGAGGGTGTTGAAACATAGTTGTCGCAAAATTACAACTCCCAGTTCTCTGGTTGCTTGCTGAGAGCACAATTTGAAAGCCACTATGAAGGACACATTGGAGGTAATAACGGCCCATGCATTGATCAAAATCATAACGCGATGAATCGATACCGAAACACCTTGCAAAACCTGAGCCAACATCGCATAAACAATCATGCGAGCAAACATGATACAACAGTATCCATAAATGCAGCTCCGCATGTGCACAAGAAAATCTCCAATGATCAAGATCATTCCACTGTTGATGCAGTAAACGAAGACAAATGTGTCAACAACAAGGTAGCTGATGGTCATGAAATCTTTGATCTCCTCGTTTGCTTCCCCTGAAAAGAACTTCTTGTAGTCTATCAACGAAGGAACCATCATGAACACGGTAAGGGTCGGGGATATTTTTGCGTAGATTGCCAAATAATAGCAACATCCCATTCCACTGATTAGAATGAGGAAACAGCTTCTGGGATCGTCATTTGTGATTGGTAGAGTGTGCACCATGATGAATCCCAGAAGATATCCTATGATAATCGCCATGCACATTTGGTATCCCAAAGTCAGGAAGAAATCACCCCAAAAATGACCAGTTTGTAGATAGGTGTTGATTAGAGTGGTGCACATTGCCAGGGTTCCCACAGATTCACTATTGAGCAGGTGGTTCATGAGGATATTGGTTTCGTCCTGTAGAGTGTAATACAAGGTGTCTGGCTGCAAAGTTTCGAGCACCAATCCATACATGTAGATTTGTAGAGGTGGCCAATCATCGTGCATCATCAAGCAATAAACACAACCAAGAATCAATGCTGTTACCGTAACAATGGCACCTGTTAGAAGACATCCATAGCGAAAGACAGCATGATATTCGTGCTTGTTGTATTTAAGACAAGCATTGGCTACAAAAATTGGAACGTAGCAGATGAGGATGGTTTCAGGATTGCAATGAAAAAATGTTTCTTCGTTAAATATGTAAATTTCTTTTGTCTTCAATGTGTGCAAAATTACCGATGTTGCAAGCGCCATCAAACTTATCGCCAACTTCAGAGGGAATTCCTTAACAACAATATTGATGATGATACCTACACCTACAAGACATAGACAGATAAATTGCCATTTATGATCTGCAAGGTCTTCTGTGCAAATCTCAATGTCTGCAGCAAAAGTTTGGATAACTTGAAGTGAAACTAGGAAACAGTAAGTGAGGGAACTTCTGGAGAACATTTTGAATTCGTTATGACGTAAACGTCACTTATAATGTTCGTTTGAAAGGATAGTTTCCAAAGATCAATATCAAATCTAGTCTCAGATGGCTGGTTAAACAAATTTGAAATTACAATTTTTAAACAAGCAAACAGTCATTAATATTTTTCAAATCAGTAAATCGACAAAATGAAACCTGTTACATTAAAATGGATTGATAAATACAAAAATGCAGAACATAGACCAGCAACACCCGATGTTCTGTATACAGAAGTAGTTGCAGATGACTCCGATCTTGAAAGCGAGGTACAATATCTATAATTTTAATATCAAGTAATTGGAATGATTTTTTTAGAAATCCTATCAAGGACTAACAACAGCTTCGGAGGTATTTGAAACCTATGTTTTCCTCTACCAAAATGCTGGGTTTATGTTTCTGACGACATGTGCAAATATCGTCCTGTTTTTCATAAATACTTACACTGTAATATTTTTGAAACGTACAAAGGAACGAAAATGACGATTTTGATTTTAGTACGCCTTCCTAGAACAATACAGAAACGAGTCAGCAATTATCGTTTTCATCCAATTCGTTTGTTACCTCATTATCATTCTTGAAATATTCTCATCAGTCCTGCATCACATTTGCAAGAAAATAGCAGCTCAAAGAGCTCTAACTCCAAGACATGTAAATTTTAGATACCAACATTGGCACTTAATAATTCTTTAATTTTAAGTGGATAATAATTGTCACGGATTTCACTCTGCAATGTACAGTTACAATTATTGGTTTGACCATTTCCTGGGATCGAACATTTCTTAGTTTCTTTGAGACTTTCCGCCTTTTTCGAGTTTTTGTTTTTTATGGTAATTTTCAACCAAAAACTATAGATATAGCAAAAGTTCTTATGGAATTTCTTGCAGGTTTAATATCTTCGTCACCTGGAAAACATACCTTCATGTTCAGCTTGTTGAAGTCTTCCATGGTGGTATTTGTAGTAAGTCATATTGCAGCTGTGACAGCTCAGATTTTCCAAATTGAAACTTCTGATTCGTATGAAATGAGTTGGAGACGTACTTTTGTTGAAATGTTCAATCGTCCCATCAATGAATCCACTTATGTCTACACCTTTACTGCTTTCGTGGTCTTCAGTGCCTTGAGCAATATGGGGTACGGTTCCAATTGGTTCCAAATTTGCACATGTTGTCCTAACATTAACTTAATTTTGCAGTGTTGTTGTTCCATCATACCGAAATAGCTTAGAGCAAGCTCTTGCAATATTCTTGATGCTTTTTGGGATGATTTACATCAACGGAATCTTCCTTGGTAATTACACATCCTTGAGATTGAACATGTACCAAATTAAGACAATTTACTATAACAAGTTGAAGTTGGTCAATAAGAATCTGGTAAGTTTGATCATAGATTGAAAAGAGAAGTTTGCCTAACAATGTGGATTTGATAGCTTGATTATAAAGTGCCAAAAAAGATAAGGAACAAAATTAAGAATTACTATTTGGAATTCTGGAATAATGAGGCTGCTATTATCAGCTCTAAGCTTATCAATGAGTTGCCTATGTCTATTCAACATGCGATTTATCTGGATAAGTATTGGTTTACATTCGAGAATGTAAGGATTTTTGTGGATACAGTCTGAATATTTTTAATTGTTGTTATATAAGTCTTTACTTGATCAATGCTGAAGTGGTTATCAAAAAAGGTGACACTGATATCAAATAACTTGAAGTTTTTCTTCAAATGCAAAATTAATCCTTTTCGACAGTTAGACATTTAAAATTTTTACTAGAACCCATAGACGCTTGAAAGATGTAGATACAATGATAAGGTTCTTATCTTCTCTTTTATGGCAACATTTAAAGATGTCGAGACTGAAGTTCAGAGTTGTTTAGCTAACAAAAGACTTGTAGTCAAATATCCTACCGAGGACACATTATGGCTTTAAGAGGGCGCTGGCTTATGTAATGGAAACGCGAATTTATTCGACCGGAGAGACGGTGTATCTCTCGAACACGCCCAAGGACACGTTAATTTATATCCATCGAGGGACCGTCCAAGTGTTATCCGCTGAAGATATGGAAAGTCCCTTGATTACGCTCAGCGTCGGCACGATTATTGGCGAGACTAGTTTGCTAGTTTCGTACTCGAGTCCTTTGCAGATAATTGCGTCCACATATTGTGTTGCTTACTGTATCAGCAAGATGAGATTTTGGTATATTGTCAATAAGTATCGAAAACTGCAACAGAGTCAGATTGTTCAGGAACACTTTCGGGAGATTTTCGATTTGGCACAGTCTCGAAAGATACAGGCTAAAACTATGGAGAAAACAAGAAGGTTCTTATATGATAATATTCTTAGGATAATGATGAAGGAAGTCAGAGAACAATGATCCATCATATCTATCCTTTTGGAACAACTTTCGTGAATTGAATTGTATTCTGACTTCCTTTGATCCATTGTTGAGAATTTTTCTTCTTTTTTTTCTTTTCTCTAAAAAAATGAGTTTTCAGCCTAATGTCTTTGGAAGGACTACTTGCAAATGCAATCAGCAATCAAAAAGAAGGTGCTCCAAAACTCCTATATGTCTTGAGCAAGGTACCATCAAATTTTGATTACCACCAGACCAATTCTAATATCTATGATAACTTTTAGCAATTTGGAAAGCGTAATCGCATCGATGAAATCTTCCTGCACACGAAATTCCCATGGATACTCAATTCGAAATCCCGATTGATTTTCTACTGGGAGCTCATCGTCGTCGTCTTCACATTCATCATTGCCATCACTCTTCCGTACGTGATCGCCTTCCGCCTGAACAGCAACTACTACTTCCACATTCTCGAGTACTACATGAACGCCCTTTTCATACTCGACGTCGTCCTCTACCTCTTCGTCGCCATCGAGGACGAGAGCGGTGAGTGAAACTGCTCCGATTAAATTTACCTGCGCCCCCTTTTTCGCCGATAACGAGGCGTAATTTAAGGGCTGCGTTCGACGGTCGTGGAGATCCTAATGGTGCGTGTGCACTCGGTGTTTATCTTGGACATTATTGCGGCGATCCCAGTCCGCTATCTTCTGGACGTCGTCGAGATGGACGTGACGAATAGTCGAACGCTTCAACCGCTGCCCATGATTCGTTTGGTCAAGTTTCACAAGGTAGCGCACGTGACATCATTAAAGATAATTAGTGGTCGTTCGTGGAGGTTTTTTTGCCGCTCGTTGGCCCGGAAATCAATGGCATTCAGGGTCGTTGCGGCAAAAAATATCACCATCCGTTGAGGATTCCCCCATGGAATTGCAACCCATTACACTTTCAGATCGTGGGCTTCATATCGAAAATAGAAAACTCATTTAAGTTCGACCTAGCACTCCTGCGACTCATCAAGTATCAAATCTATCTGGCTTTTTGCGCGTATCTCATGACGGCACTCTTCTACATCAATGCTTGTGATGAGGCTGGTTTCGCTGAGACAAGTTGGGCTTCAATATGGCTTGAGAAAGAACCCGAACTGACCGATATTCATATCTTTATGAACACCTTCAAGTCTGCGTTTGAGGTGGTTCTTTTAGCTGGTGCTGGTATCCTCGGATTCAAAGACATCACTGATTTGGTCTTCCTTATCGTTTTCATCTGTGTGGGCATTTTGATGTTCACCTATATTGCTGCTGATTATAGTGCCACCTTAACCTTGAATGCTTATGAATTGTATGTTGGAAAGCTCTTCAAGGAGCTTGTAATTTAATGACACACTTTCAGGGGTACTTACTCGAAGACAATGCAGACCATTCAACAGCTATCACTCAACCCATTGTTTCAAACGTCGGAGAGTAAAAGGAATTTGGATCGTATCTACGACTATTTGTCATCCCAGTGGTATTTTAATCGCGGGACTAAGATTAAAGAGTTGTTGAGTGATGGTCCTGAAACCTTGTACGAGCTTCAACAAGTTGCTAAATATTCGAATATCTTGCAACGGATTCCCATTTTTGAAGTGAATAATTGCCCTATTTTCTGCTTCTCTTATAATTTGAGATTTTAGAGCTTTGGAAAGACATTCTGCAATAAACTGGCAACTTACTGTGAGGAAGTACAATTTGCCCCATTCACAATCTTCATTAATGAAAGTGAAATCTCAGAGTACATGTACATCATTGATAAAGGATACTGCCAAGTAAATTCTAGTAAAAATCTGAGTCTGCAATATTATCATTACAATGTTACAGTTGGTTGATGGAGCCTCAAAGAGAATTGAAAAAACTTTGGGACCTGGAGCAAATTTGTGTATTTTGGAGACCATGTTGGGTATCTACAATTTATTCTTTGCTAGAAGCATCACATCAATAGCATTATTTCGAATTTCGAAAAAGCATCTTCAATCTGCTTTGAGGAATGTCCGAGGAATCGAAGGGGAATGTTTAAATTTCCGCACCGAGATGAAGAACACCTTGGTACTGAACAGAATTTTTCAAGAAACCTTTTATCAATTATTTGTGATTTGGTTCCAGATGTACTCCCATTTCAAAAAGGGTCACATTCGAATGTTAATCTACGAGGATGATTCTCAAAGAATGCCCTCATTCTTCGTCTTTCCAAACGACAAAACTGACCCTTTATATCAAGATTTCCTCTATGGGTGGACCAGATTCGGAATCTTTCGTTATGTAATGCTGCCTATTACGATAATGCCAGAGGGTGCTTTCATTATCGGCTGGGAAATATTATACAACATCTTGACCTTTGCTCTGGTTACTGTTGCATTAACTTTTGATTACTGGTCAGCAGTGAGTCTCAAGTATAGTGTTATTATGCGGGCTTTGGAAGCATATCAACTGATAGCAATGTACGTGTTACCACCCCTCGGAGTTTTGGAAAAAATAATTTCAAATTTGGAATTTGCAGATACGTTCGTTTCCATGTATGCTACTACGACAAAAAAGGCATCCTCATCTCACATCCAAAACTGACTGGTTACCACTACCTGGTGGGCGCCTTCCTCGTGGACATTGCTGGCGTGATGCCCATCACGGTCATCTACCATCTCGTAGTGAGATCTGCACGAGGCTTCTCAGGTTGCTACAATTTCAACAAACTACTCCTCATGTACCGTCTGCCTACAGCCTTCTACTACTTCAAACGAGACGTCCTTAAGCCACGTGGCATCGCCTTGTGAGAACCCCTTACTTCTAACCTTTCATCAGCTTCCCACTCAAATATCTAATTGCAGAAACGTCTTCTTCTTCACCCCCATCACGATCACGTTTCTACTCTCGGTGACTTGCGTAATTATATCATCTGGAAGTGAGATCATCATTGCGGACAATAAGCAGGTCTACACGGCTTTGAACGATACGATTCTTGGATTGCTATCCCAGTTGGAAGAATGTACTCAACCCTCACCGAAATGAAGACCTGCTTCAATTCTAATTGGTCTGGTTACTTTTTGCAGATCTGTTTGATACTCGAGAACCCTTGGGGATGTACTTGATAACGTTGTACTTTTGTTCGGCCAATGCGATGCAGCTCGGTTGCCATCCGATCATCATGAAGCGCGTCTTCGAGGTGATTGCCACCATTATGATCCTGTTGGCTGGGTACATGATCTTCACCTACATCCTCGTCATCATCGCCAACAGCCAGACGATTATAAATAGTGCCCTGACGTTGTACCAGAGCCACATGAAGCATACGATCAAATTCATGAAAATGGAGCACGTTCCCAAGCAGGTGCAAAGGTGATAAATCTTTTCCACCCCCAGCACGAAATCAATGTTTGCCCATCCGATCGGACATATTTATGTTTTTCCTCCCGTCTGCTTTGCGCGGTTTCAGAGATGCGATACATTTCTATGAGTACAGTTGGCAGCAAATGCACGGCTTGGATATCAACGATGTGCTGAGCAGATGCCATACGGTGCTGCGCGAAGACTTCCTCTACGATCAATACAAGAACACGTTCGACAAAGTGAGCATCTTCCAGTTCCTCGACTCGACCATCTACAGGGAGCTCAGCCTGCGGTTGACGCGCGTCTACATGCTGCCGAATGTCGAATTTATTAAATTGAATGACATTGTGTCGCACTTGTATATCGTGCACAGCGGACGGATTAATGTTTACGGACCGAACGGAAAACTCTTCCAGAAGTTGCAGTGCGGTTCGTACGTATACGTTCCAAGTTTGCCACTAAATCTTCACCGAAAGTATATCTAGGGGCCAAAAGTTGCGTCTGCTTGCAACCACCAAATGTTTGATATGAATACATCAACCCTCCATGTTTACCCATCCAAGATCAACATTTAAAAATCTAGCAATATCCTTCCAACCTTCTCTAACTCCAATTTTTTAGATTATTTGGCTGCTTGGATAACGTATCCCATGTAAGGAGCATGGTATCATTTGTATCTATTGGTTCAGTTGATTTACTGGAGATTGAAGCCAAATTATTTTACAAATTGATGATCGGGTTAGTTCTTAGCGAGCTGGAAAAATCAATGCTTGTATCAAATATGGTAACTATCCTTTTCACTAATTTGCCTTTCTTTGATAATGATCCTTTTAGTCCTTTGTTCCTGGAAGAGATATCAAAATAGCCCAAGAAAACTTTGAATTGATTGAAGGTCTAGTTCTAAAGTAAATTCGATAGTAAATTAGCTTTCAAAATTTCTTAAAATTTACAAATTTTTTAGGGAATCCTGGAAGAGCAAAATCTTGAATGCCCTTGGAATGAACATGGCGTTTCTCATCATTACATTTGCTTCCGTTATTGTTATCAGTTACGTAGCGACCTTTTACATGGAAGCAATGTTTGTATACTTATTGGTTTACACTTTTGATTTATTACATTTGATCATGATCATCATACAAATGTTTACGCCATACTACGATGCAAAGGGCCAATTGATCACCGATCATAAATTGATTCGCAGACGGTGAGTGCACTCGTCGAAATTGGTTGTTGTTTCAACGTTTTCTGATTGGTAGATATGTTCGCTTGCCTGTTTTCTACTGGAATTTATTGGCAATTATTCCAATCGATGCAATTTTTCTGATTGACATGGGCATTGAGTATCAATTTCATATTTATCGAGCGCTGCTTTTGACTAGACTACTCAGAATTGTAAGTATTAGGAAATGAAGGCCTACAAATGGGTTGTAATTTTCTGAAAATAGAAGCACTTTGTTTCCTACTTTTCCAATCATCTTTCATCCTGACTGAATAGAAAGAAAAGTAACCAGACATTTGTAACCCTGAAATTTTGTTTCAGTACAATATCACGAGCTTCTTCAACAAGTTCAACGACATTCTGAACTCAGATCTGCTCATCATGAAACTGATGTCGATTATTGTATACACAACACTTCTGTTGCACTTTGAAACTTGCATCCTCTTCACGATCTCAGCCCTAGGCACCTTAAACTTCGCCGAAGGATTGTGGGCCTATCAACCGACAGGTACTTGATCACTTATCAGATCAGCAATTAATGCGATTCGAACTTTTCCACTCTAGAGGATGGCGAAATGCTGATGTGTGGTAACCCCTACATTTGCGCATTCTATTTCGCAACTTCGACGTTGACCTTTAGCGGATTCTCGATCTACCCACGCTCCGTTGCTGGCGTTGGGTTGTACGTCTTCTTCGTCGTCTTCAGCAAGTTCATCATGTCGATCTTCGTCGCGAAGCTGTCGGCTTGCATCCAGAATTATGGTGCCGATTTGGCGCGCTTCGACCAGATCTTCACCGAGATGAAGAACTTTTTGTCGCGCAGCGCCGTCTCCGAATATCTTATCACCTGCATTGTCTACTACTGCGAGCAGTTGTGGATCCGATCGAAGGGCGTCCAAGAACCGTACCTGCTCATGCATGCACCCTCGTATCTCAAGGAGCAGATCAAGATTGCTGCATTCGGCAAGCATATTTATGACGTATGACGCAAGCAATGAACATGGTCCGAATGCAATCGAATAATGATATTTTTAGAATCCGTTGTTCGCTGATACGCATCGGGACTTTTTGCGGCACGTGATTCGCATGATCGATATCCAGATCTTTTTCAAGAACGATATTATCTGCGAACAGGGCGACATTAATGAGACGATGTACTTCATTCATAGTGGCACCATTGATGTCATCTTTTCCACAGATGAGGAGGATGTTAAGGTGGATGAATTGCGCGAGTTGGATTGTTTTGGAATTGTATGGATATATTTGTCATACAATTGTTTGTGGTCGTTTTCATTTCTTTGTTTGATTGTAGATTCAAGGACTTTATGCCAGGACTCCACACACTCATAAATTCAAGGCTTCATCAGTAACTGTACTATGCACGTTGAGTCTGAAGGATTGGATCCATATTTTGGACTTTTATCCTGCCAGCAAATTTGAAATTTATGAAACTCTATATAGCATGTAAGTTAATTACAATTTGGAATTTATTTGATATTTATATTATTTATTTTTGCAGGCCTCCATGAAAACAGAAGACTGGTAAGTGACAAGGTCATTTAGAAATTATTGATTTCATGCTTCTCTTAATTATCTGTTTTCAAAAATAATTCATAACTAGTTGTTAAAAATAAAGTATAATAATTATTGATTAGGTTACCAAAAAAGGCCCAAAACCAAAATTGCAAATATTTTTCTACTGTTGCAACCAAGAATGTAAATGAAAGATTCTGTGAACTGAGAAATAAAAGATTCAAACAACAGACAGTAGTAACATTTCAAGTTTTATTACATAAAAAAAAGTTTACATTTGTAAATATAAAAACCTTCATCTTCATTTCATTACATGTACTTTGAATTCGCATTTGTGTGCATTTCATTATCATTTTGATGATATTGATGCCATGCTACAGACCCTATCGAGATGAAAATAATCGTATTTGAGTGTTTATTACTGGAGGAATGACCAAAAAAGGCTCCCATATAGAAGCACCTCTTGTGGAGGCTAGCAACATTTAGAAGGTGAGTTAATTGTGTTATTATTACACGGTTAACATTGATATCAGTTGATGGGTCGTGTTGATTTGAGTTAACAACATCATTGCTAGCTAGAAGTTTAAGACTACATCATTTTGTACATTGTTCCATATTCATTTGTTAGTTAACATTAATGTATCACATATTCTATGATGATTTGTTTGGTAACTTTCGAAATGATAAATAGTTGGTTTGTGCATTATTAATAATACGCATTATTTCTTGAACGAAATAGAAGGGTAAGACACATAGAAAAATATACATTTAATGTACAGTTCTTTTTGTCGCTTCGTTATTCATCTAGACATGTAAAGGTCAACGTTGAAGAATCGAACAACCAGGATGACTGCTAATGTATGGGCATTGTACGCCACATTGATCCACATTCAAAGGAAACGCTAGAGACTGGATATCTGCACCGTAGATTATGGATAATTATCACTATCACTAACATTCCGGGGCTTTGGACTTGATGTCACTGTCGTTATCGTCCGATGGATCGCACATGAACGTGACATTCCGCGGTGCAGAAATCATCGCCGTGACAGCAACATTGGCGGCCAAATGTGCAGACAAAGGATGCTCATGTGACATAACGTCACTCTGCCGACATCATTGAATATGCTTGATGCTGTATTGCTTCTGACGTCGGCGAGCATAGTTCCGGCCGAAGAGGATCTTCTTGAACGCATGCCGAAACTCCGGACTGAAGATGGTGTAGATGATCGGGTTGAGCGTGGAGTTGAAGTAGCCCAGCCAGAGGAACAACGAGATGAGACAGTCTTCGAAGAACTCCTTGTAGATGGGCAGCAGCACTGCCATGATGAAGAATGGTAGCCAACAGATGACGAACGCTCCAGTGATGATCGCCAACGTTTTGGCCGCTTTGCGTTCCCGTTTCGAGTCTGCAGAGTACTTCACACGTGGGGGAAGTACCATCTCTTCGTTTGGGTACGAGCGTCCATCCATCGTTGATGGGTCATCCAGACCGTTGGTCGAGGGCACCTTTCCAGGGCTGTTGTTATTTGATGAGGCGTTGGTGAACGCCGTCGTCGTCGTCTCAGAAATGGTTGGTAAAGGGCGACCGATGATGGCCACAACTGCTGCTGCTATACCACCGGAAGTACTCGCACCTGCAAGCCCTCCGGCGATGCCACCCACTGCGGGATTGTCTTTCACCTCCATCACCTTGTTGAGGTTCTGACGTCGACGGATGCGTTTACGAGCCGTCTGGAAGATTCGCCAGTAAAGGATGAGGATTACCATCAATGGGAGGTAAAAGGAGCTTGCTGTCGCGAAGATCTGGTATCCGATGTCCTGGCTGACGATGCACTTGTTCTCCTCGATACGTTCTCGCCATCCGGAATCCTTCCATCCTAGGACTGGTGCTATACAGACCAGGAACGCCACGCACCAGACGATGATTATCATGATTCCGATGCGTTTGGCTGTTCGATGGTGGATATAGTCAATGTTGGTGACGGCCCAATATCTGAAAAATAAGAAAGAGAGGTTTAATGAGGTTGGGGCTTCAAAATTATTGGATAGTTCTTGCTGAAGAAGTGAGTTACAGTAAAAGTGGTTAAATAATATATCTGTTGATGGTTCTATCAATGTAATCATTGCAGGACTCTTTGGAAACATTCCATCTACTACGTTACTTGCTTAGAGACCTGGAAGTGGTCTTCAAGACTCTTAAGGAAATCTTGACTTTTTGAAGCTGGTTGCTGACTCCCAATGAAGAACCCAATTTTGATCTGGTAACCCCATGCTCTCAATATTTAAGAACAAACTGCTAGAGACAGGACCACAAAAAGTCGACTGATGTCTTCTAGGACCACAGCTTCATTAGTCTTAAGGTAAGAGCTCCCAATTCAGCGATGCTTACCAAATTATTTAAATTGGCAATGTATACATGGTTGCATGCAATTTGCACTATAAGACAAGTGCCGAATTCCCGCCTAATCGCGCGTGTTTCGCATCTGTTGCAACCGTCTAACCTTCAGTCCACAGCGTGCACTGATGCGAACATTTCGACCACGATGTCCGGTGACGTGAACATCCACAATGGCGGGACTAGTTAGATTTGCATGAACACGCCCTACCACTCGTGCGGTTAATTTACAATGTGCGCGTCCGATCGTAATCAACAAACACATCAAAGTGCAATAATGCATCGCGCGCGGAACCAATTTCGGCGCGGCCGGCCGGAAGAGACCAGCAATGGGCCATGCACCATCGCACGAACTGATACCGTCAGACAGACAGTGTGTGTGCGCTCGGACCATTCATACATATATCTGATTCGTGTGCAACGTACCGATCGAGAGCAATCGCGACCAAATGCAGAATGGACGCGGTGCAGCAGAGGACGTCGCTCGACGTCCACATATCACAAAGTTCGGGCCCCAGCGTCCACTCGTTGCTCACCTCGTAGACGGCGCCCAACGGCATCACCAGGCATGCCACCAGCAGGTCGGCTACAGCCAGCGAGAGGATGAGATAGTTGGCGACATTCTGAAGGTTGCGCTCCAGCAATATCGATGCGATAACGAATACGTTACCTGCGAACAGCATCAACATCGATCGTAAACAATGGTAAGTCGATCAATAGTGGGGGAATTTTAGATTTTCTGGCATTTATTGATCATGTGGTTCAGAATTGCTTCTTGACAAGTGGTGCCCTGAACGGCCAAATTAGAAAATGTGATCTTCCAATAGTCAGATGGTCAAAGATTGTATGATCTTTGATATTAGTTATTCAATTTCACCAAATACGAATTCAGGAGTTCTAGACTCTAGATCCAACACTGATATAGTGTCAAATTTAACATGAATTCTAAATAAACTTTGTTTATCCTGGCAAATAATTTGTATAGCATGTGATAATAGCCGGAATTATTATAATTAAGCTTGATTGGTATTAACCACAAAGAATCTAATTATTAATATTTCATAGTTTGTATACAATTTAGTTCTATTCAATGGTTCATTAGTGGGTATTCACAAAATATGTCAATTCTTTTTGATCAACACATTATGAACAAAATCACTCAGAAGTGCCTCAGAATATTTTAGGGATTTTCCGAGTTGAAATTTTGGCTATTATCAAAGTTCCAATTTAGGAGATAGGTGTTTCGATTATTACTGAAAGTCATTCGTGATTTTGGTATCAAGACTTTTTATCGAACTAATTTAACGTTTAATATAACGACAGTGTTTTGTATTCATGGAAAACACGTTACTGTTGACATAAACAATAATTACTTTCATCAAAACACATTTCATCTTGACAATCCACACTAATTGCACATAGCTCTTCATCTGCAAGTTATTTTTGGTCAACAGATCATAGTTATCCCCCGTCATAATTTGCTGGATGTGACCCAGAATAGAACATGATAATTCACGATTCTAAACAGAACCTGTCAGTTGCATATTCGCTCGAAAATGCTACTTTCAACATACAATTCTATCAAAGATATGAACATTATGCAGTCTTCCAGTTCTCCATTTTCCTCGAGTAACCCATAACTTAAAGACTTACATTACATTAGCATTAAACATAAAAATTATCAGTTCATTTCTATTTTAGAGTCAGATAATCACAATATCGTTATTTTGAAACTATCATGTTAAATTGTAATTCGTAATTTAATTTGGCTATCAAAAACTTGTTATTAAGACTATTCATGATAATTTTACGTAAATCTTTAGTTAATCAGGAATAACGCTCATTTGAGAAACTTAAATTACTTTTCATGGCGGGAAAGATGCGGAAAGTTAGTTTGAACTTCTTTTGAGCTTGCGGCTGAGTGAAAACAAGAGTCTAAGAAAACCAACATTAGTTGCACAGGTTGTGTAATCTTATCGATTCAAACCTCTTCAAAGTTTATTAACTTGGCCTTTATACATTGAATTATAACTTTTTGCAGTTCAAGAATTAAGTACGTAAGTTTTTGCCATACTTTCCCTCTTGTACGATCCATTAATCATCTTATATCTCTGCAATCAAAATGTCTTAGAATGTAACCGTCTGTTTTTGGATATTCTTTTCTAACATAGATATCCGGTTTGTTTGTTTGGTTAGAGGGAGCAATTTCCAGTTTCCCCTTTGGCAGATTACACAAATTATTAATCATTATTAAAGGTCAAATGTTTTATGGCTTTGCATTGAGTTATTGCAGGAAAATCCATGCTTTTATCAAGCATTTTTTTGATTAAAGTATATTTATAAGTTTGCACTTTCCAACTTTTGGATTTGAAATTCAAACTAACTGAAACTAAACTATAAAACCCGAAATTGAAGAATGGTTAAATATATCCTGAAAAATTAAAAAAAAAATTGAAGAGAAATTAATATACAATTTAAAAATTAATTATGAATTAATCATAATTGATTCGATATCGTAAAGAAACGAGCAGCACTGATTTTAATAAATACAAAGCATGAACCAGTCGTTTCGAAGAGCAAAATATAAATCCGGATATTTTCCTCGGTCGGATCGAGGGTGATGAATACAAATAGATTCGTTTTGCATAAATGCAAATGTCGATGTTGATGTGATCCTGCTTCGTGTGAGCGTTTTCGCCCGTCTAAGAATCCTAAGCCGGAAAATGGCCATAAAAAGAATATTATTTGACGCCGCGCAGCAAAAAAGGACTCTCCCACTCAATGCATAATTCACCATCAAGGCAAATTTCTAATTCAAGTATTGCTGCATTTTGAACCCATTGTATTCTGAAATATTCACTGAATCCATCTACACTAACCGAAACATTCAATTATTTATCCGATTAAAAGTTTGCAACTGCATAGTGAATTTTGAAATGTTTTAACAGTATTAATTTCCGGCGTAATTTGATAGCGCAATTTGGATCGTGGATGGGGTAATAAATTTGGAAATGAAGGTGAACTTTGGTTCAATACATTTTTATTCACGTTTGATATCTGCATTTTAAATCGGAATAACAAACACAATGAAATTTCACAGGAGCGCATTTTAATAAATGGATGGAAATCGATGGAAATGTCAATCAGCGTGTTTGAGTTGCCAACAAATCAATTTGTGAATTGCAGTTTTGGTGCGAGTTCGACAGGCATTTCTATTTTACTTTTTTGCGAATGTGCTTACGCGCACGAACAAATTCAATTGGCCAATATCCAATTTGCGTAGGTCTTTTCAAAGTTGACATTTGGTATCAGCAAACAACTATTTTTTGTTTTGCTAAAAATGTTTAAACTTTAGTATCCCTGATGTCCGGTTTCAAAATGCTGATGGAAATGATAATTATCCTTCTGTTATTATACTTGTCACTGAAGATTCTAACTGTATAAAATCTGGCTTTAGGTTTTATCCATCAACTCTACTTTGAAATTCTTGTAGAATCGTTGATTCCTGTTTCAAATATATTCCAAAAGTTATAGCGATTCAAAGTTTTTGAAAAAGCAAAATTAATTTTTGAAGAACATTTGATTTGAATAATTTTTTCACGGAAATTTAAAAATATTAATTATTCAATTTGTAAGATTAGCTAAAGTAGTCAAATCCACCCGATATTATAAAAAAACAACGTCCGATTTGTCAATTTCAAACGTGGTACGTGAGAAAATATAATATCTATTTCACTATTAAAATTCAAATAGTTCTTATAAAAAAAATTAAGGACAGATATTATATTATGAAAGCACAACTCTTTAACTTTCGAAATTTTCAAGAATGAATCAAATATCTCAACTACTTTCGAAGATATTCAATTTTGATTGAAATCATTTCTGCTTTTGTCTTACTAATTTTCTATGGAATATTTTAAAAATTTAAAATAATAGATCGAAAGACAAAGATGTGGTCTTTCATTTGCTTTTTTAATCATGAAAATCGGCCCAGTAGTTTTCGAGTTATGATCAAAAGAATGTCTTATGGAAATTTACATGGGGATTCAAA
>JARJDZ010007791.1:0-47851 GCA_030264555.1 Aleochara sp. GC000083
TGGCATGTTTGTTGGCTCCACTGACTGGCAGGCACACCCATGCATCATTGACATTTTCTGTCAGCTTTTTCTCCTCAGAGCGCCAAGAAGCACATAAATATCCAATCTAGACGCCATGCCAGTTCGTTCTTTGGTTCGTTGTTGCCTTCGCACAAAATACGAACGTATGAAGTACGTTCACAGTTCGTTCACCAATTACAACTGTATTCCATACAGAGTGTTCTTAATGTTGCTGCAAGNCCATGGCAGTTCGTTCTTTGGTTCGTTGTTGCCTTCGCACAAAATACGAACGTATGAAGTACGTTCACAGTTCGTTCACCAATTACAACTGTATTCCATACAGAGTGTTCTTAATGTTGGTGCAAGTCGATGGCAAAGATTCAATGTAAACATTTGTGTTTTGATACTGTCAGTCGAAAGTCACACCTTGGAAATTAATTACTTTCTGGTTTTTATTTCTTCTGGGTGAATATTAATTAAGTAAATGTCAATGAATATAAATTACAAGTTTTAGAAAATTTTTATTATTTAATTGTTTTTGTTACCTTAAAGGGATTTTACGATTTTTCTTATGGAGGAAGGAAAATTATGATGTTAATAATATTCAAAAATGTTTTTAGACAGTTTTCAAACATGGTTTTTAAGAATTGATAAAGTATTTTTTAAAAAAATTTAAGATGTATTATTCCATATTAAAATAGATTCAAAATTCGTAGCTTTTTTTTTAAATATATAACATTGAATTTTTGATGAAAATTCATAATGATTGAACAATTATTAAACATTTTCTAAGTTTGTTTCTATGAAGAACGCAATTTTAATGAGAAGTTCAAATTTTAAAGGAAATGAAATTAAAATTGATATTTTTATTTTGAAAGAAAAGTTTAGTTTTAAATATTTTAAAATTTGAAATGAAAAAAATTAAAAGTGTAAGAATATTAAAAATATTAAATTTTAGAAGAAAAAACACTATAAATTTTAAAATGAACTTGGAAATTAAAAAAAATGGTAGGATAAAATCTTTTCATTATTCTAGAAAGTTCCAATTATCTCTCAATGTAATAAACCAATTTCATTTCTTGGATTTTTAAATCTTAAGGGGAGGCTTATCTTTAATTGATATACCAGCCCTTGATCTTGGAAACCTCCCCTTAAGACAATCTATAAATTATAAACAAACGACTAAATTATTTTCTTTGACAGTTGATACTAGACTGAAAACCGAACTACCCAAAATGGTAAATGAAAGTTAACCAACTGTGTACCAAGCACACCTTAGAATTAGAATCAATATACGAATGGTCTGTTCAATAACCACGAGTGGAAACTTGCATCTGATAATGATTTACTATGGAAATCCATTTTTATTCCGAAGCATTGAATTAATGCACTGAACTTCAAACAGAACTCAATCGGTTTCGACATCACAATCGACGCACCTTACTGGACGACCTGAACTGGTTGTTGGTTGGTCTGGTGCAAGCATTAAAATGTGGTGGATTGTATAATTTAAAATCGATTTGAACGCTGCCAGCTCAGTTCTTTGTTGGGTGTATCTCCAGCGGCTCTAATAACGGTTCTATGCACTACAATCGATAACTGTGTGCTTCAATGATGCCTTTCAATTTTGCTCAGTTTGAAAAATTATATTTAGGCTAATAACATACAGGTTGTAGAATAAATGATACATTATTTTTCTGTATCTTCAGCGATTGGTTTCACGTGTTAAATATTTTAAATGACGATTTTGATTGAGTGATTTTCAATTGGCAATTTCAAAGGAGATTGATAAGTAATAAACAGTTTTCAAATTATTTCAAATATTTATGATTAAAAGATTGATTTCAATTGAGACATTGCAAAAAAATTATAGTAAGTTCTCTTTTAAGTACTCTACTAATGATTTTCTGGAATTTACTCTGGTGTTTGAAAGAAAACAAATCTTTAAAATCAATTTTTTTAAATAAATGATTATTTGATTAAAAGTATCAAGTCAATAAATAAATTAGGACACCCCCTTAAGATAGGCTTTGTACAAGAACATTTTTCTGACAATTCGTGATTTCTTGGCTGAATAAACTTATTTCCTAATAATTTTTAGAAGGTTTCAAGAAAATGAAGATCACGAAATAAAATTAACTTATTTAATTGTCTTTGACTAGCTTTTTTGAGGAATAAAATATCACTTGTGATTGTAAAGTTTATGTTTTATGTACTTATTTTTAATGCATATTACAATTTTGCAAATTTCTTTTCAAAATCCTGAAAATCGTAATTTTTTCTTTACCTTGAAAAAAAAAATGTTTTTGGAACAATTTATGATAATCTTTAATGAAAAAACTTGAATCCTAAAAACTTCTAGAAGGTTTCATTGAAAATCAGGATTTCAAGATAAAATTAAAATATTTCTATCATTTTTCACCAAGGTTTTCTCCTAGAACCAAAATTAATAATTTCAAATATTTTCTTATTTCGATCGCTAGAAAATCATAATCTATTGAAATTTTTATTGTCATTTTTTTAAATGTTTTTTGTTTAGAATATAAATTCATTTGTAATTATGAACATGCTTTTCATTATTTATCTGTTTCCTACTTGCAAAATATTTTTCGAAATTTCTGCATCACCACGAAACAATTTAGCGAAAATCAATATTTGCACGGATTCTATTTACGCAGTTTACACTCCAATAACAATATTTGCAATGATATTGTGATCAACTAGACAGAGAGAGATAGAGAGCGAGAGATATTGGCTTACTTTCCGAGCCGATGCGTATTTTATTTTTCATAAACTTCTTCCACTCGAGAGTATCCAATATCAATTTTCCATTGCGCGCTATGAAGCGTATTTATTTCATTACGACGTCCATGAATACATCCATACACGGACAGATAGAAAGAGAGAGAGGAGAGACAGATAGTGATCTGATATTGATAGCAAAGTCAAAGTGAAGTGGAATGAATTGAGTCGAATCGAATCGGTGAGATGTATCCAGGTGTAAAAATCTAATGCGCAATTTCCACGTGCACTCGATGGCATACAATCTAATGTCACATCAAGCCGCAAAACAGGGCGAAAAGATGTAGAATAGATCGAATTGATTCAATGCAATTCATCAATTTCTCGAGGTTAAGGGGTGACATCATATTCAAATAAAATGTTTATTTTTGAGGTTAAGAGTCAATATTCAAGAATTTCAAATATTATTTTGGGCGGACGAAAATAGTTGTTTATGAAAAAATTAAATAAAATAACTATGCAATCATTTTTGCAAAAATTTGTCACATTTAGGGTTGGTACAAATAAATTCGAAAAATTTTCTTTAAAAGTTAATCCCAAACAATTTTTAGAAAATTGATAATAATTTTATAAAAAAATTGAAATGTTCGAGGAATAAGTCAAAAATACTTTATAGAAAAAAATTTTGAGTTTAATTAAATGTTGATTTATAAAATAAATGTCATCTATTGGGAAATTGCATAGGATTATTGATATTATTTCGATTAAATTCCATGATGAAATTTATTTTGATCCACAATAAATGATCTATTTTGCTGGATTATTTTTAATTAATATTGTACTGATGCGTAGTTCGGATGCAACTGATTATTTATTTTCTAGAAATAACTGGCATTTTATGTTGAAATTGTGTCTAGTTTGGTCCAATTAATTGTGAATTAAAATTTGAATCGTAATGCAAATTCATGGAAACGTATGACACTTTTTGGTATTTGTTTATTTTATAATTAGAATACTGGTTTCTGATGCAATTGATATCGAATATTTCAAATTCTGTTTTTGTCTATTACAATTTCAGAATATAAATTTTCGATAAAAATTGTTTTGGTAATTATTTAATGTTATTTGATTTGGAATGTGATAACAACATTTTAAATGTGAACGATAACAGGTTCATTCTTATTATAATTAAATAATCTAGCTAATTAATATTTTTTTGATCCATTTATTGTTATTTTTTGATATTATGGCAGATTCTATTTCACAGAACAAAATATAGTTGTTAATGAGCTTTATTTTTCCTTTAAAGATCATTTTCAATGATTAAAGGATACAATAATTTGTTTAATGACGAAATGCACTTTTAAAAACCGATTTTTTATTGATTTTAGTATAAAACATCTACAATAAACATTTCCAAACTCAGAAATAAAATTTCGAATGACTTACACTTTGGAAATTTGATATCAAGTCATTAGAAAATTCTATCATTCGTCGCTGTCAAAATTCCATATTGATCGATCAAAAATCATCACACCCATGAATCAATTCATGATGACACATTGTTTATCAACATTTAGCGAACCATATCATTTCATGCTCTCAAACGTGATGAAAAATTCAAGATGAATCTGCTGTACTATATGAAAAAAAAAATAATAATACTTTGAAGTCTAGAGATAATAACATATAATCCTCTCGTGTGTGCTTGTTGCTGGCACATCATTTGATGCGCTCTCTTCATTCCGCCCGGCAACAATTAACAATAAACAATTGTTATTGTTCGGCGTCAAGGATCATGTCCCTCGTTGCACATACGTTTTGTTGTTAGCTTGTTGCGGCCGCCATTATTGGCGGTGATAACGAAACAAAACGTATTCATTTGAATTCAATATACGTGTGTTTGCAAGGCGTGTTGCAAAGAAAAAAAAAATGCTAACGATGAATAAAAAATAACGAGTGAGATAATGAAACAATGCGATGAATCTTTTACTGCGATGGAGAAACTGTTTCTAGAAGTATAAATATTTTTCATGGGGGAAAAAAAGATCAGTGCGATATTCGTATCATTTTTCAAGGAAGATGCGATGAATGGATGAACAATTCATGTATTTTTATTTTGGTTATCGTTGCTATTTAAGTTTTGTTAGTCAGTCTGGCGTGATTTTCGTTGAGTCGAGCAAGTCTATCGTGGAGTCCTTGGATTTATTTTTGAATTTCTCGTGTTTCATTCTCTAGGAATTTATGGGAAATGTCTTTTATGGTACTAGTACTATAAAATTATTAAAAAATTTGAGGAATTTCGTAAAAGTAGAAATGTATTTCAGATTTTTAAATGAAATTTAGAAAGTATGAAATTAATTTCAAATCTGTGGATTGTAATTCGGAAAACGTCAGTTTTAATTCAGAATGCATAAATGTAATTCCAAATCAAGAAATGTAATCAGAAATTGTCATTTGAAATTCAGAAAGCATTAAATGTAATTTAGATTTTATAGAAGTTGATTTAATTAATAATGTCAATATTCTGATGTTATGTACAATAATTTACCAATCAAAAAATGAATTATTATTTAACAAAAAGTGTCACTAATCTGATTTGCATTTGAACTCTTCTGAATTTCATTTGATGTATTCTCAATTACGTTTGATAATCTGAAATACATTTAATTATTTCTGATATTAAACTTATGCTTTCTCAATTATATTTATCAGATCTGAATTACAGTTGTTGCATACTGAATTACATAACAAATCTGCATTACATTTGCTGGTCGATTAATTTCAATTTATAATCTGAATTGCATTTTAAAATGTCTGAATTACTTTTAAACGTGCAAAAAAGGCTTTAAAATACTAGTGCTATAAAGCTTGTTTTTTATATAAATGAAGAAAAAATTTGACGAACGTAAAATGACCGAATAAGTAAACATTTCGCAACATCCACTCGTAATTAAGTTTTAATCTGTCTCACAATCAGCAAGCTTGTTGCCAATTTTACCGTGACATTATTTTCGGCATGTCTTGCGGTCGGCGGTTTTGTGCGAGAGCCTTTGGTATTATTATATGGTCTCTCATACTTTCTGGCACACCGCATACAACGTTGTTGATGCAATATCAATTACAATGCAATTATTGCAACGTGGAACTTAAATTGTCCTTTTTTTTGCGAAGTGCAGATGTTGACTTCAATTATTTTTTCATGTAGCTTGAAGCTACTTAATGTGCCAAAAATATTTTTAATGACAGAAAATGCAATTTAGCTTATTGTTAATATATTATGAAATGTTTTATATATATCGATCTACATCGATTTTAGAATAACTTTTCTGATGATCTGAACTTTTTGGATGTTGTTTATTTCCTCTCAGAAGGAAATCGTTGTAATGATGTAAACCAGACAACAGACCTTCTTCTGGCTTCCTTGAATTGAATACGGTCGTTATGGTCTCCAAGCAACATAATGCGCGTTTCGAAGCATAGATCCGTTCCTCGAGGAGTCTTAACGAACGTTTCAGTCATATCCGTTTGGGATGTAATTAAACAGTTCTGAAACAAACAGGAATTCATGAATCTCGGGGAATAATTTCAAAAATTATATTTAATCAAAGATATCAGCGTCTTCAGATTTTTTCTTGTTGAGTTTCTTGTTTGAGTTTCTGTTTTTAATTAGTATCCTAAAATATGATCATGAGTAATGATGAAAATTTTTGGGTCTATATTTGAATTCTTTAACTTTTTTGATATGATATTGGTATGATATTGGTACAAATTCCAGTAGATAATGTTTCTGGAGTTTTATGCTATCAGTTTTAAGGGTTTCTGAGTTTTGGCAAAATATGAATGTATAAGAATGTATCTATCTTTATTTTTTTTGTTTCTTGGTTCATAATTTGATTGGAAATTCTGGAATTTCCCTGATAAACTTTACAATTCCAATTCCAATTTTGTAAACCAACAAAGTTTATAAGTCACTTCTTTAGACCTGTTGCTTTCAATCCTTAGTTTTGTCAACAGGAAGTGGTCCATGGAAGCTTCGACTCTTTGGAAGTACAAAATAAATGACCAAAAAGATCAATAAAATCCTTTTATTTTATTTTTTAGTAGACTATGATCCAAAATCAAATTTCTTTTATATGAGCAACTCTCACTATTTAATTAATTTTGTATTTTTTTTCACTTTTATTTTTTTTTATTTACCATGTGAGACATTTGTAACCTATTTTTGGTCTGAACCATAAGTCTAATAATTCTTCATAACTTTAACCATGCAGAAATTCAGTCTCATACTTATTATTATAAAAAAAAACTAAAAACTCATCGATCTTTTTTCAAGGTCGTTAATTGTAGGTGTCTTCAGCTGAAGCTCTCATCCAAATCTACCTGACTATCTATAGGTTATCTAACTTGAAGAATCCTTTCGATTATACCTTATACTTTCTTGAAATTTAGAAGAAAGAACGTGCTTGATGTGTGTTCCCAGTCCACACAAATTTTCTTTTACTTTCTTTTTTTTTCGTTACTCCAGACGGTTTTTATGTCCCTATATTCATAGCAGCCCACATTTGAAAACGCCATTGACGCACACCATGAGGGCTTTAAATTGCCTGCAGCCATTCGAATGAGTTATTTTTGTCTGCTGGCAATTTAGTGCGTAGTAAAAACTCTTTTATCATTTGTTCCAACATGAAGCAGCTGTTTGTTTACTTTTTTAATTGCTCCAAATCGCTATAGATGGAGTTTTTCCAAACTTTAGTTTGGATTTCAAATAAAATTAGAATAATTTTTAAGAGATTTTGAAATTTAGTTACATATTAATATTGAAAAGTTAAGTATTTCCAAGATAACATTTTTACCAACTAGTAAAATCAAAAATTCTGAAAATTTTTATTTAATAATATTGTTCTGATTTTGATGAATTGAATTCTTTCCTATTAATTATTAACTATTTTTTAGTAATTGTTGATTTGATAATTGATAATTTAATTATCTATGAAAAATACCTTTCAAATAAGAAAAAGTTAGCCACCTAATTTTTTTTTAAAAGATGAGATTTTCTTTCTTGAGAATTGATGAACTTTTCTTAAAATTTCTAAGAAGTTTAATTAATTACGTACTATTATAGTAATTTTATTTGTAAATGTTGAATTTTGAGTTAATTTCATACTTCCATTTTTGGAAATTATAAGTTCACAGATTTATTTTATAAAACGACATAAAGCAATTAACTTTTCAAAACATTCAAAATATTCTCCAACATGTAAATGTTAATTAAATGCATATCATATTAACATTCACCATCAACGTGCGGATATTTATAGGATTTTCAATTATCACAACCTAGTTAACTTGAAATTGATTACACAAGCAAGCACCCGACCTTTATCTCATTCATTCGACTGGATGGACTGTTGCATACACTCTTCAATTGTTTCAACTGCATTGAATTGGAAACCAACTTGTAAAATTGCCTGTCTGCCTTCGAAATCATTTCATTATTTCCATCGCAAAGGTTCGCTCATTGCCAACAATGTGAAACTGAAGCCATGCATTCATTCGATGCGGATGCATTTCAGTTATATAATTGAATTAATTATATGATTGCATTCGTCGTTGCCATCGGCAGCGTGTTACATTAAATCACTCACATTGTCCAAGTTCTTTCGCCACGTTTTCTTCACATCTTCGCTTCGTTATCGAGCACTGTATGGATAAACTTCTTGCAGAATACAGTTAGATTTGATGTGTATGCGAAATTGTATAGGATATTCGCGTATGAGAGTCTGATTATAATTTATCAATTGTATCGATCACTGAACTGGAATGAGATGGTTCATTTCATGGTCGATTTTGTTATAAGATGCATTTATTTGTTCAACTTAAGGGAATGTTTATTTATTCTGAGAAATCATGATTTTGTGGAAGATTTTATATTATTTCAGGAAAGAAGTGTAATTCAGATTTTCAAATGAAATTGAGAAAGTATGAAATGAATTTCAAATCTGTGAATTGTAATCCAGGAAACGTGACTAATAATTCAGAATTCTATAAATGTAGTTCCAATTGATGAAATGATTCAGAAATTGTCATTTGAAATTCAGAAAAAATTAGTTGATGTTGTGTACTATAATTTATCTATCAAAAATGAATTAATATTTAACAAAAAGTGGCACTAATCTGGTTTGAATTTGAACTCTTCTGAATTTCATTTGATATATTCTCAATTACTAATCTGAAATAAATTTAGTGTTTCTGAGATTAAACTTATACTTTCTCAATTATATTTACCAAATCTAAATTACAATTGTTGCAAACTGAATTACATATAAAAATCCGAATTAAATTTGCAACTTGCTTGATTACAATTGTCTTCTCTGAATTGCATTTTATACTTTTTGAATTACTATTGAGAAACATGGAGTACAACGTTGAAATCATATTAACTAATATATTACATCACGAGTGAAATAAAATATGAATTTTTTTCACTACCAAAATTTATTGACTAGTAACACACTTTATTTATTACCAAACAAGAAAAAATGAGTAAACCTCCCCTTAATTGAAACTCTAGACCACATCTGCGTTGCCAATTTGCCATCACAATGCATAATGCACCAGTGCGCGATTGCATTAAATTTTTTTGTCCTTTTGGGATTATTCTGCTCTTTCTTTGCGGTCGGTGGCAATCAGCAACTCGGATGGCTCGCGGTGAGCGCTCACCTGCTCGCGTTTTTAATATCATCGCTCGAACGGGCAAGACATTACACTTTGTGTACTCCTTCGACATCATCGTCGTTGTCGTCGTCGACGTGGTGTAATATACAAGTTGCAAGCAGCCAGCGATCATAAATAAAATAGGAGCGTGCATCAGCTCGCGGATGGCCTTTCTGCGCCACATAAAATTACCGTTGCCTTTTTACATTGAAATTTATTAACGTGCACTTTTTCTTTCTTGTTCCAGGTACGTACCATAAATAAAACCG
Source organism: Aleochara sp. GC000083 (assembly GCA_030264555.1). Taxonomy (NCBI): domain Eukaryota; kingdom Metazoa; phylum Arthropoda; class Insecta; order Coleoptera; family Staphylinidae; genus Aleochara; species Aleochara sp. GC000083. The sequence goes on from JARJDZ010007791.1 coordinate 9,729, forward strand.
AAGGTGTATGTGGGGTGCTGCATGGACGAATATGTGTTTATTTCTGCAGATGGCTGGTAAAAGGTAAATTATGGACTTTTTATAATGTGGATGAGTGGTTTTAGTACTTTCTTATGTTTTCGAAATTTCCAAAATGTATGGACGAAATTGCCTTGGGAGAAATTTTTTTATATAAAGTTTCTTTTATGAAGAAACAAAAATATTTTGCTTCTGTTGATAAATTCCATGTCATTTCTTTTATACAAAAAGTATTTCAGCATATTTTTACGAAATTGAAATCTTCATATTTCACCAAAAAATTACCAGCAGATATTATCAAGTGACAAAATTAAAGACAAATTTATCAAATTGTCTGCTGTTTCTTTTTATAACTAAAATACAGAAGTACTGTTTGATTGCGTATTATCAATTGAAGAACAAAACAATTATTAGGGTTCTTTGTTTAGTAATATAATTTCAGTTGAAATGAATTAATTAAAATTTCCCAAAGAGTTTTAAAAACTTGAGAAATCGTTCTCTAGTAATTATCATCAAGTATCTTGAAATTTGTTGAAATATTTGTATTTTTAAACAACCCTTAATAGCATTTTTTCTTAAGTTGAACGTGATATTAAAATCAAGTCAGACAAATTTTCGATTTCGGTTATTAAACTTGAAAAATCGTTCTCAAAGAATTATATAAAACATTTTTTTGTATATCAGGATCAAGAAGAACTTTATCACAAAGTTTTGAATTTTGTTGAAATATTTGCATTTTTAAACAACCCTTAATAGAATTTTTTTTCTTAAGTTGAACTTGTAACATTGAAATCAAGTCAGACAAATTTTCGATTTCGGTAAATTATCGATCTACACTTTTTTCATGTGTAGTTCAGAATTTTTTATATCAGATTATAGCAATTGTATATTGTATATATTTCAGATTTGGAAAATGAATTTCAAAAAGTACAAAATGTATGTGTAATGTTCTTGTTAGCTAACAGTTTTTTTCGAGAAATTCCTAGATAACAAAATTTCCTGAAAGAACAAACATTTATTCAATAATATAAAAATCACTCGTGTTATTATTATATTACTAAGCAATTACTATATTTTAATTTGATAAATTATCCTACTAATATTTCATAAAGAAATTAACGATTTGGCAGTATGCCAATGACAATTATTCAAATTTTGAAAATAATCAATGTCCGAGCACTTTAGTCGATTGCCCACTCAGAAACATGCGACAAATACGATACGAAAACGCGAACAAAGCATGCGCACACGCGAACGCAACCCAGGCAAGCGTTCAATGAACGCGCATAATTAGTTTTCTCCACGGCATTGTGTAATTGTTCGTTCGAAATGTAATTGTATGTCAGTCAGGCATCGGTCCGACCGTACTCGTGCGAAATCAACAATAACAAAACTGAAGAGAAATAAGCATAAGTGGTGTAAGTGGCATAAGTGTATGGGCGAAATTTTAAAGAATTGCCTAGATGAAAGCGGATACATTCGACATAGGATATATACCATGCAATTTAGGTGTGCCTCAAGGTGTGGAATTGAAGTATAGAAGAATAATTTGTATAATTTGCATTACTTTTTTTTCCGGGAGAAATGCACCAAAAATCTTGATCAACCAAAAAATTTGCAAAATAGCAAAAAGTAAACTCTAACTCTAATATAAGAATTAAAATTTGCAATAATTTTTGTGGGGCAACTGAATATAAATTTGATCAGTTATCATTATTATGATATTTATGTTTTACATTATCAACATTTAGAAAATAAAATTTACAAAACGCGAAGAATAATTTGCATTACTTTTTTCTGGGAGAAATACACCAAAAGTCTTGATCATCAAAATATTGACAAAATAGCAAAAAGTACATAAATTTTAATATAAGGTTAAAAATTTGCAATATATTTTGTGGGGCAACTGACCATAAATTTGATCAGTTATTATTATGATATTTTTGATTTGCATTATTAACCATTAAAAAGAATCTCAAAACGTGAAGAATAATTTGCATAACTTGCATTACTTTTTTTGGGAGAAATGCACCTTAAAGCTTTAACAACAAAATATTGGCAAAATAGCAAAAAGTACATAAACTTTAATATAAGGTCTAAAATTTATAATATTTTTTTGTGAGGCAACTGACCATAAATTTGATTAGTTATCATTATTATTATTATTTTGATTGTCATTATCAACTATTAGAAAAAATCTACAAAATGGTTTATTATATTACAAACATCTAAAATGATGTTACCCCTTAAGGTAACAAATAATAGTGTTAAACTGATTGAAATCCCCATAAAAATCCCCACTTATCTTACAACATACACCTCAGTCGATAAAATGGCGACAAAGACCCGGATATGGAGATATCCAACGCGAATTTCGTATGCACACCGTAATGCGCTTGTTACATAAATTTCCATTTTTGCGATAGCTCACTCACTCGCGTCGTTCGTTTGCTGGCATGAAACGCTCAGATCGTTATTCTTCACTCGAATTCGACGACGACAACGTCGAAGACACGGCTATTGAATCACATTGCATTAGATTACATTATGTTGCACATTGTGTTGGATGTGCATCAGAAAATTGGCGAAGCGCGACACGTTGCGGTGTGTCACCCATCCGAACCGGGGATTGCGATTTGCAACGTGAATCCATTCCGCCATATTCGTATTCATGTTCATCCTGCTGGGTTTGCTAATTTTTATCGTTGAACTTTGTTTTTCATTGCATTATATTTCAATGTGTTATCTAACAATGAAATCAAGAAAGAGAAGATTATAATGTTGGGTCTTTTAGGTCCTCTTTCAAATTTGCAAAATTCTGCAAAAGTAATAATCAATCAGTTTTCTATGATAGATTTTCGGTATTTTTCAATATTTCTTCGAAAGAAAAAAGAAATTGTGAAGAAAATTATTGATTTGCATTATATTAAAAGTAACAATTTGCAAATTATCTGCACAATGAACGATAAATTTACATCATCGGTTTATAAACAAATTTTAGTATCAGTTTCAGTATTTCAGGATTATTCTAATAGTTCTCCAAAATATAAACGAAAAACATTGATTCTCATGTGCTAAATTTTTCAATTTGCAATTTTTTTTATAAAAATAATGATGAAATTGTTTGGTTTTCATAGCAAATTAAATCGAAATGAAGTTACTTAGAGAAATATTGGATTCCATTAAGAAAGATAGAATTACATACTTCATCTAATTTGTATTAAAAATATTGGCTTAGATACCATTTGATAACAATTCGAATCAATTTTAATTGTTAAATGTCGAAATTTTATGTGTAATTTCGTATTGGTAACATTTAACTTTAAAAAAATTATCATTTTTGATTTTTCTTTATATTAAAAAGATCATTTTAGTTTGATGATTTTCAAAGCGCAAATATTTCCACATATTTCTAAATTTTTACTTATAGAAACGGTTTTCACTACAACAGTAAAGTATTTCCAAAATTCAATATTTTTCATGTGACATTAGCTTTTACTATAATTTCCCTCATGAAAATCTCTATAAACTAGATATTCAATTCTATCAATTCTCTATTCAATTCAATGTTAATTCAATAATTCTGAATGTTTTGAAATAATTATTTTTCTCATAAAAATATGAAAAGTTAATATCTAACATAATTATTACTTTTTCATTTATTGATTCGATGATTAAGTGAAAGATTTTGGCAAAAATTACCATGAACTGAAGAAGAAATATTTTCAATGATTTATTTGCAAATCCAAATGATGAATGCGTAACTATGAATCTTTTTGTTTGTAATTGTTAACAATTTTTACTAATATTGTTTATATCTTCAAGTTAAATTTCCAAATTAATAAAAAGAAATCTCAAAGTTAACATTTTACATTTCTAGCACCTAAAAGATACCTACTTCTTTAGCAACTAGTAACTAGAACTATCCAGTATTCGAATGGCATAGTTAGCTAGCAACGTAATTATGCGATGTCTACTACTAACTAACAGTTCTCTGCGAATGTTCTTTCCAACTCAAATCCAAGTACAAGCAGAATAGAAAATTTAGCTCACAACTCAACAGCAAACACTTTGTTCTTTCTACTCGACTCGACGTTTGACGTGGCCCGACTTGAACAGTTTGTTGCATTTGCTTCGAATCGACTTATTGACTTTTTACTACTCTCTGCGCTCTTTGTTTCTTATGCAAAATTAAAATCAGTCGATGTTTGAACGATGTGAACGTGAAGGCGGAAGTATTTCCAAACGAACGTTCAAGTATTATATTGTTGCTCATTGCTTCGATTATTAGCAGGTTGCATAAGGAAATTTGAGTTTGTTTAAAAAAGCAATTTAGGAGAAATCTAAAGTAAACCGACCAGTTTTAAATTCATGCCTTTCTTTTCATTTTTAAATTGTATTTTACTCACAATACTATATTAATATAATAGTGTTAGAAATTTAAAATTAAAAACCAATAGTTGACAAATTTCGTCAGTTTATTATGGCATTTCGCACACGTGTAATATACGACATTTTATCTTACTGGAGAAAAGTTGATACAATGTTCCAAGATGTAACAAAATCCAAAATTACTTCCATAATTTTTGATATGACATTTCAAATGTCACAATTCAATCGTCAGAATTTCGTTTGAGCTGGCACATTATGATTATTTTTGCCTTAAAAGCTTGATACCTTAGTAAAAATAGCACTTTATTTTATGAGGTGTCATTCATTTCTCCCACTTGTAGAAAAAAAGGTATTCATTTTTTCCACTTGTAGAAAAATGTACATCACTGATTTGACAAGTGAAAAATATTCAATTTTGTCATTAAAAACAAGCATAGAAAATGCAACAATATACACTCCAGTAAGATAAAATCCATTATTTTTGTAAAAGATGTTTTTGGTTATCTGACGTTATATAAGACCAATCGAGTCTTGATGGCATTCGAAAGATAAGACTTCGTACAAAGAAATAATGTTATGACAATTTTATATTTATTTTACTCAAGAAATTATCAGTTAGTATAGAAAAAACACCTGTCAGATTGAAAAAGACGAAAATCAGAGTTGATCCTCTACTAATTTAAGATGCTTTCTTCAGATGCTTTAACATTCTCGTATCTTATTAATCTAAATTTTCTTAAAGTAAACTTCAATGAAATGTACTTTCTCTCGATCTTCAACTGGTATCAATACAATCCCACACACACGCCCTTAAAATATGTCACTTTTATCCTATTTGCACGCAATTTACTCCTGTGGAGAAAATGTCGATATCAAATTGCACAACCCATGAACTTCCGGGTATTTCGACACCCAGGGGATAAATATAACAAACATTGTTGATAGATGAAATGAAGATTGGGTTTGAACGACTGACCCAGCGCATTAAGGGTATCTTCAAATTTCATCTCAAATTACATTGGATTACATTGCAGGATCAAGGCGCACTAAACGTTATGCAACCAACCGGACACTGTTCGCTGTAATCCTGTTGTAAACATTCTAGCCCTAGGGATGATCGTGTTGTGTCCGGGAAAAAGGCGATAAATTGTCGGGAACATCGTTGCCAACGTTTAATTACGCATGCAAAACGTTTAATTATCTTCGAAATTCATCATTTATTTCAAGTGACACGTCCAATGCAACACACTTTTTTATCAGGACGACGTCATGCGCGCATCACTAATTCGCTCCTGTTGAATCTCTATTGACAGTTTAATTGCTTTTCGCTAATCATTCGCTTCATTTTTGGATATTTGCAATCAATTCGCATCAAATTGTCAAATTACTCAGAGCATCGAAAATGTAATCTGATCCGAATAAATACGACTTATTGTTAGAAGATTTGGGAAAAATTAAAAGTTTTCTTCCAATTTTAAATTAAAGAATTTAAGGGGATCAACATTTTAATTATTATCAAGAGATCTGATGTTGCTTTACTCTGATTGATTTTAGATTTACAGAAAATATTTCAAATGTTTTTAATCCAGGTATTTTCGTAAAAATATAGATTTCAATTCAAAATTTCAGTCTGTGATTGATCATTAAATATCTGTGCGGTGTAAAAATTTATTTCGGCTCTATTTCGATATAATTTCAGATCCCCGAAAGAAAAAAGGATATTCCTTTTGTAAGGTAGTTCAGCTATTGATTTCATTATCCTATGCCATTTTATATATCGAGCAGCAAATGTAATTCACATTTCTTATACGTAATTCAGTTTGCAACAATTCAGATTTGATAAATATAATTGAGAAAGCAAAATATTAATATAAGAAATGATTAACTACAATTGAGAATACTTCAAATGAAATTCAGAAGAGTTCAAATGCGAATCAAATTGAATCCACACTTTTTAAATAATAATTCAGTTTTTGGGTAGAAAAATTATATGTAGATAACATCAGGATATTGATATCATAAATACTTCTTAAATCAACTTATTCAATGGAATCCGAATTACCTGTAATGCTCTGAATTTCAAATAATTTCTTAATTACATTTTATGAATCTAAATTGAATTTATAAAATTCTGAATTTAAAAGTGACATTTTGTGGTTTTCAGAATGAAAACTGAAAAAAACTGTAAATAGCAATATTTCGAAATTTCAAAAATGATACATTGCATTAATCCAAATGATCTGAATTTTCTTGTGCATGTATATTATTTCATGTAATGCGTTTTTTTCCCAATGATGCATCGTATTCACCCCATTTTTCATGCATTTCTTTTAAATACCATTTCAAAAGAGAGCACATTAATATTTACATTATTTCTAAATAAATAGTTGTTGTTTATGGATCAGAAATTGAATTCTTCCTTTCCGTCAAATCCTAAAAATTAATGTGGGCATCTATCTACTTTATTCTCAACGTCAAAGCACGCACGCCAAATTGGAAAACTGTGCTTCAAGGATCTATATTCACCCGATGTGCTCTGATGGGATTCGTATGTAAATTATACGAATAAGATGACTTCGTCGGAGATGTCTAAATTGACAAGTTTAACAAACGTATTCAAGCGAAAAATTATACGATTGTAGATTTCCTCAAGGGAAGAGAGAAGCGCATAAATGAAAATCCATGAATTATGCTCCAGGCACTTGTCATATTATCCATTTATGGCATAATTTTCTTAAGGGTAGATTTTAACAAGTATTTCACGTCAGATTGAATCAGAAATTTAACAATCCTTTTCTCAACAATCCTAAACAAGAAACAATCAGTTGTTAAAGTAACAAACAGACATAACTATGGATATTCGTGTAGAAGACAAAAATCAGTTCATTTTTCTGAAATAATTCACTCTTAAAAAATTTGTGAATGGAATTAAAGAATTATAAAACCATTCAATGTCACACTAAAAATTTTCCTTTTACTCTCTACTTTGGAAATTTATATAATCCAGATCTGCAATCCAAAGATGCAATTCAAAATATGCTTGAAATATTGTCTATTCAATTACTAAATAAAATAAATAAACAAATTCTGAAACGTTAAACATTTAATACGTATTGACAATTAGCGCAGAAAAGTCGATATTTCATCGTAGGAATTTTAAGTTATAAGTTTGATATTATTTGAAGTTAGTTTACTACGGTAATTGTTTAAGCTTAAAAGCTTAAATAGCTCATGTTAAAGTCGGGTTAACTCCCTTGAGATACAGCTGTATATCTCATCATTCTATTTCCTAAAGATATGCTTAAAATTGTACATTTTCCATCAGTAAAATATATAATACTCTTTCTAGACCTGAAAAAAATATCATTTATATTACATGTGATTAATAGTTTTTGATGCACCAAAAGAGAATTTAGTCTTGTTGTGCTCTCGAGACGGAACAAATCGTTCTTTATTCAAAGTGTTTACAGAAACAAAATGTTTCTCAGAATCATCGACTTTGCAATGGAAGAAATCAGAATAAAGCCCATTCATTTATCACCTTTTGCTCGAATAATTTATCCTGGAGGATTGACGAAACAATAATATGCAACTCGTGACTGTAGAATCTGACTTTGTGGTTAAAGGAAAATTAATTATTTGTGAAAACTCACTCGATATAAATAATTAGTAAATAGAGTAACTAAAATGAATATTGAATTGGGACAATTATATGCAGCTATTACTGAACAGCAGAACGATTTTAAGACCAATCATGATTCTTCTTTTAATATTATACTATCAAAAACTCTTTCATATTGTATCAAAGTTAATTACAGAATATTTACATCCCTCAAAAACGTCTCAGTACCAATTCTCCAAAACAATATTTTGACAGCTAAGATGCCCGACACTTGGTAGAAAAATACAAGTGACAAAACTACAAAAAATGAGTCCCTATGCTATAAGCTATCATATATCTACTATACTTTTACAGTATATTCTCTATGGTATTTGCAGCAAGCCCGCAAGTAAGTTCATACTTTGAAATTTCAACGCCAAACAAATTACTTCAGCGCATTGACTATTAAAATCCCATTTTCGGGTAATCTTTTCAACGTAATACCTTCCTGTTTTTAAAGTCATCAATATTCAACCAGCCCTAGATAGGGACGCTATGAACACGATTATAGGCAACTTAACATACACAAAATTGAGCTTTACAATAGAGCTTTACAGGAAGTGTATTGTGTTGCCTATAATTATGTTGTCAAACAATTTCTTCTCTGCATTTCCGCGCTTTTTAATATCCTATACTTCAATTCCTCGAAATGATTGCAAAAAATCCACCCGTATAACTCCGAACGTAGTTTCATCCGCTTCAACTTTCGAACGCGCCACGGAAACGTTACCTAAAAATAACAAAGTAAAATATACGTTGGCATGAGAATAATTAAATTGTAATTATAAATTACGATGCGGAAACTTCCAAATACTTCGGGCACTTTCAAGGATAATTAGACGGTAAAAGTTTTCTTATAAAATTTCGTGAATGAATGGGTAAATAGCCTCGTTCCCTGCAAGATTTTCATTGCGCTGCCAGCCAATGTACGAGCAGTAGATCCTTCACGTTGGGCAAAGAAAATAGCAAACAATTGCTGAAAGCTGTACGTTACCTTCCGTACTCAATCCAGGACTCGATGTAAACTTTGCGACGTCCACGATCTTGACAGCAAACTGCTGACCGGTCTGTCGATGAATGCATCGTTTGACCACGCTGAACGGTCCTCTGTAATGTGAAAAAAACAAATTAATACACTTTCCTATTGGAATTCTAGAAGGAGGAGTTTCTGAAGTTAACATTGCGTAAACTTCAAATGTAAATTTTTCAAATCCAATATGATGATGATTTGAACATCTATCTCATCCGCATCTATCTCAATGCTATGGATTCAGTGACGTGCATTTACAGAAAATGTATTTTTGACTCATGAACTGCAAGTTTTCATGAAAATTTAAGTTAATTCCCCTCCATATATTTCTTCCGTGAAAGGAGTAATGTCATTACTCCCTCCGCAAAGTTTCTACAGACAGACGACAGATGTCAGTTTTCGATGCTTGACGTGGAAGGAGTAATGTCATATTATGTCACATTACTCCCTCTACGTTGTTAAACATCGAGATTGAAATGAGGTTATAAACAACGGTGACTTTTTCAGTGTGCAGTTAGTGTGCCGACAATAATTCAATTAAGTGGTCTAAGCAAAGTTTATTGAATGGTTTATGAAGGGTTTTACTTTCGTCGAGTCTAATAAGTTTTCCCTTCGTGTCGACAGCTAGCTCGCAAATTCCCAAGACGGTCGTTGCGTTATTTATTTTGATTCGCTCCAAGCCAGCCGTCAATTTGCATCGAACCCGCCGCCGAATCCAGTTAACACAGCCATCCAGCAAGCTGACTGCGCGTGCAAAGCTGAAGGGGCGCGGGTCGTCCCTGCACCCCGTGCCAAACCGGCCCGCATGCAAAGTGTACACACAGTGAGCTTGTACACGCGAGGAAGGAGTCACACGCATTGGGAATGAGGAGCGTCGTCGACGAAAAGCACATGCAAATCAACTGCCACCAGCACCACCACTACCGTCGTCGTCGTCGTCCTGACGCTTACCTGCCAACCTCCTCGCAGAGATCGTAGACGTCGTCGAAGAGCACCTCCTCATCGGCCATTTTCCGCGTCTGCCTCCTCGCTGCTGGCGCCGCTGCACGCTTGCCACGCTTGACCACAACGACGACCACCACCACCACGGGGCGCACGCGACGAGTATCCTTCCGCCTGCTGGCCCTCGTTCTGCTTATTACATTAATCCGCTTCCGGCCGCCGTTCAGCTGCACGTTCACCTTGGACGCGATGGTGATGCTAGTGCAGCGCACCGACTGCTGGCGGCGACGAGGAGCCGGAAGTCGCGGCCCGCTTCCTGCCTATGTGCTGGCTGGCTGCTGGGGGCGCGCGCCCCGAAATCGCCGTCGTCGTCGTCCTGCAGCACGCCCGCCCGTCCGGATCGAATTGCACTCTCGACGCCGACGAGGGTGGCGGGTTAATTGTTGCACACACTGGCTGCCTGCACACGACTCGCACCGGGGATACAACTAGCGATTCCCGTCGATGCCGCCTCGGTGGGCAAAATGCTCGTCCTGCACTCGGGGGTGGACGACGCCTGGCTGGGCTTAGCCCTCTCTCACCCTCGCCGCATCCATCAACAAACACACGCGCACGAAAACGCCCAGCGTGCGGGCGCGCGAAGAGCGTGGAAAACGGGGAAACTCGTGCGTGCAGCGCTCCTGTGTGGGTGGCGATGACGTGAAGCAAGCACGCCAACTTACAGTCCGCGTGTATGTTGGGTTGCCTATGCGCGCACCTATGTTTTTACAATCCAACCGCACCTAGAATCCCTATTTCGCCGGCACAAACGCCACGAATTACTCTGTTCTTGCACTCAATTATTAACGCAGTACCATTGTCACCAATTATCAGCTGAAACAGGCCAAGTCGGAAGTGAATTCGTGCTGCTAAAACAGCATGGCAAATCAAACGCTCGCACCACGTACAATTTCACGTTACACGTTCTGGCAATGCTCGTACGTCGTTAAATAATGCACGAAAATCACAAGTTTCAATCCACGCACGAAACGTACACGGCAATCACTTGTTTATGTTGTTGGCAACAGGAATGTGTAACGAATGAGTCGGCAAGATCACATCCAAACAAGAGCGACGAAAAAAAGCCTTGTTATGACTAAAAATGAACTAAAGTATGGCTTCATTGAATGAGAGTTGCAATGAAGCCGCAATTAATTGGTAGCATATGTATGAATCGGGGCAATCTGCTGTAAATCCAAATCACGAGTTTTTAGTTTCATCGGTTTTAGAAGCAAACACACTCCTGCAAATTTATTATCTGAACAACGATAGATACGCCACCAACTAAAAATTATTCACACACGATTTTCACTGCACTGTCTCAAAACTTCGACTAATTAGGAAGAACAGGAAAATTTCAAGTGCAATTACAACATGTAAATGTAATATGTGAATGTAAACATAAATCAGCTGTACTGATGTACACCCAAATTAATGATAGGTGGGGATAGGCAGAAGTGAAAACTGTTTCTTCTTTGAAAATAGTTTAGAAAATATACATATTGACAATCAGTTGGCCAAAACTTACCTTTACAGTTGTAATGAAACAAATAACCTGCTTTTCAACAACTCTTTGATATTAAATTGTATATTTGGTTGCCTAACTTTCCACATATTTATTTACCGTTTCTAACTGATATTAAATATTATAAAATACACTAGCAACTTTAAATAACACTTATTGAATTATAATTAATTATTTAATACAAAATGCATAGGAATAATGAAGCATAATTCATGTTTATCCAATAGGAGTAAGTTAAGTTGCCTATGTTATTGATATTATTTATAAGCAATTATTTAATTTACATTTTATTTAATAACTTAGCTTGAAAATAATTTCCATCACCTTGAGTAGCTTGTTGATTGATCTGTTTATGTCGATCCCGGCTAACAATTTCTTCAATTACTTCACCATCACCTTTGATTAATCTGAAATACACAAGAACTAACATCTCATGTCAATGAAAATTACAATATTTTCACCTATATCTTCCTGTTGACTCATCATATACTTTTCTTACAACACTTTGCTGCTTTTCCCATTGCTCCTTGGTCATTGGCACCATTGACCTATTCATTAATTCAATAGGAACATCTGTTGTAACTTCGACAGCTTTTTCTTTGGATTTCTTTTCTGATTTTGAGCCTTTTACTTCTGCCTTAGGCAAGGCATTACTTTTTGTTTTTTTCTTCTTGGATTTCTTGTGCTTTGCAAGTTTCTTAGCAATTTTCTCTTTCAGTTTATGTGATTTCTTTTTGTCATATGATTTTTTTGATCTATTTGTCCTATCATCTGAAGATGAACTGCTGCTACTGCTGTAACTTGATGTGGACCTTGTTGAAGAAGAACTATATCTTCTTTTACGTTTCTTTGTTTTTTTATGCAATAATTCATGTTTACTTTCCTCTGATGTTGAGGAACTCGATGTTGAACTATCATATTTTTTCTTCTTATGTTTAGATTTATGACTTTTATGCTTCATTCTAGGTCAAGTTATAAAAGCCCGCAATAATTAACAGTAGACGTCCGCTGTTGTTGTTTACTAATGCAAAAGCAGTAGATAATTCCGTTTTTCGTCCACAAGGTTACAAAAGGAGTGCATTTAGGTTATGCACAACCATCCCAATGCCAAACAAATCAATCAACAAAATTCGTTTGGTGTGATACAAGACCGTAGTAATTAAGTATATATTTTAGTTATAAACTATTATTGTAATTGTGATAATTTAGTGACGCAATCATGAGCTCGGATTATTCAACATTCAATCCCAATCAAGAGTTATTAGATGCCATGGTTGCAATGGGTATTGATACAGAGACAGCGAAAATCGTACACGATTTAAAAGGGGCATACGAATCTAGCTGAAAGTAATCCTCTCATTTCAGGCCTTATATAAAACTGGAAACAATTCATGTGATGCTGCTATTGCCTATGTGTTTGATAATACACTTTCTGAACCTGAAGCTGATCTGCCATCGCAAACCAGCTCAAAGTCACAACAGTCCCTTGAAAAGCGCCGTTTGGCTCGCCAACAACTGCGCAATGCACCTGAAAGTGAATCAGATGCTGATATTAGTCAACCATATAAAATGGTATTTGTTGTCAACTCAAATTTGCAAATGGGTGTAGGCAAAACAGCAGCCCAAGTAGCACATGGTGCGCTTGCTTTATATAGAGCTCTCACAGAAGGTGAAACAGCTAATAATGATGCTCTGGAATATTGGGAAGATGATGGGTAAGCCTTTAAGTACATTAAGTAGGTTATTCTCAACCAGTGGTCCAGTAATTTAATGATCTTAAGCTGATTCAATCAATTCATAAGCCAAATTCTGTGAATATGAATAATTTTAGCAATCACTGAGTGTTAGTTTTGGACTACCAGTTGAGAAATAATACCTTAAACAATTCATATTCATTTTAAAATTGCAATTACCTGAGTTGCTTTTTTTTTAAGGGAAAGAAAAATCGTTTTGCGTGGACAACACGAACGCCATTTGCTAGACCTGAAGGAATCGGCATCAAATGCAGGCCTCCTTACATACCTTGTTCAAGATGCAGGCCTCACTGAAGTTGTCTCTGGTGCAATTACAGTACTGGGAATTTTCGGACAGCATGAACATGTGAACACAATAACTGGGGAACTCTCATTGCTCTAAAAGTTTCCCCGCCGCAATGATCTAACGGGCCCTAACACATTAGTCATTAATCAAGCGCAAAAAAGAAATCATAATCTAGTTGAGATGATCTAGCTAAATTGACTACCTTATATTCAACAACATGATGATGATAATTCACTTGTTGCACCCCCTTCATTAATTAAAGCAAAACTAATCATTATTAATACGAAAAAAAAGAACGGATGTAGTCCAATTTGCAGCGTAATAATATTATCACAACAATGGATTATTGGCAGATAATTCATAAACAGTTAATCACCTACATAATAAAATATAGTCAAGTTTCTAGATCTAAACCGTTTAAACGCACATCGACTCCATCGATGGACGGCGCTCCATTCGTGGCTAGATCGATGCGTAACGTGAAACATGGAGGAATGATGAAGTAGTGCACTTTTTCAAAAAAGTTGCAGGAAATATGACGTGGAGCCGTCTCGCCACGTCGGATCATCGACAATATTCGACCGGCACAGCGGGCACGTGCGCTCCCGGTCGAACCACGTCCGCACGCAGGACTCGCAGAAGATGTGACGACATTGCAGCACCACAGGTTTGGCGTATTCATCATGACATATGGGACAGTGTTCGCCCGCCCTTTGTAACTGCTCTGTACTTGGGGACGAACCAATTTCCTACAAACATAAATAAATTACAGCAACAATTCTGGTTATCAGATTCATTTAGGGCGACCACACTGTTCCTTTTGAAACGGTATTTGCAGGAGAATTCCCTTTTTGTTGCCTTATTATGGAAATTGTAATCTTGAAATTTGCATATGTTACTAGTGGCAATGAAAATAAAATGAAATTTAATGAATTTTTCATTTCATACTATTTCCTGCTGCTTGAAACAATTGTAATCTCTCCAAATGATTTTCTTCAAATTTCAAAATGTAACTTTCTAATTACTTACGGAACTTTCCAATAGCTGCCTCGCCGCACTTTCCAACATACGAATTTTGCTGAATAGATATGCAGATTTCGAAATAAAATATGAAGCACCTAAAACTGCTGCAATAACTTTGCCGCTTGTTTCGGATACATCACCCCAGTATCGCATCCAAGGTGGCATTGTGATGCAACTACTGTATAGTTGTGAAATTGACTCAATAAACAGGAAAATCTTCCCCTAAAACCAAAAGTGAAAAACGCTTTCCTTGCATTCAAAATCAAACTTACTCTCTTGGAATACTCCACTATTTTTGCAGGAATTAATATGATAAGAATTTTCATTTGGACTGTCAATAACTTGATAACCAGCTCAGTTACAGTGACATACCATAATAAATCCATTTCAGTTAGAGGCATGATATATCGCTGATTGAAGATCAGACTCATATACAACATGTCATTTGCAAAAACATAGTAAACAAACATAATGCCAATGATAATACACATTGAGGCAATTGTTAGTTTGCCTAAATTGCGTCGCTCACATTTGGTTGCTTCTTTTTTTACAACTGAGTTTCCATTTGCAAAGATTGCAAACAGCAATATGACATTCAAAATTGCATCTTGGTGGTCATAAATTGTCTTCAGTAAAACCATTAAAATACATGGTATGTATTTGCCCACAGCCACCAAGCATTCCCTAGCTTCCCTGTTGATTTCATGATTGTCAATAGGCTCATTGCCAGGCTGATTGTGGGCTGGATTTATATTGGCTGAATTTCCCTGATTGTGGAGATTATGTTGAGCTGGTGGAGTTCCTTCAGCACTTGTACTTGGCAACTCAATATTTACAATTGTTGATTGTGGTTCATTTTGCACTACACCACCGTTGGTCTGCTCTGAAGTGGGATGGCTGTACACATATTGAGTTAGATTTCCAGCGCTCTGGACAATTGGCCGAATATTGGTGAGCAGCTGATGCCTGAATCTCTGAATTGTTGCATCAGATGGTATTATTTGATTTGATGATGTATCCACATTGTCAGTACTTATGCTCCTTGTTACCAAGGTGGAATGCGTTTGATGACTTGTATTTGGGTTTGTCTCCATATTTACAATGTAATATGTATTGTTGTTGGCTAGTCAGTTATTTACAAGAGACTCCAATTTTATTGACCTGGAAGATTTGGAATTATTATGCTTTCAACGTACCACCTGATGCGATTATTCATACCTACATTATGCATATTGTAGATTTAAAGTCTATGTAGATAATAATGTTACTAAACAATGATGAATTCGATGATTTGTACTTAATAGGTTATGACGATGATGTCGGCAACCCGTTATACACCAAATGTTTTAATTGTGCAGGAAATTAGTACTTTTAAATTGTAAACAAAATAATTGCAATATAATTATTGAATATAAGTAGAATATAAATAGATTGACAAATAACGTATACTTACAACTTACAATCAGCCAAGGCAATTGTATATGACCTTACATATGAAAAAAAGAATTGAATTTAACATTTAAAATTGTACTTATCAAATTTCATCATTTAACTCTTTCTTTTGCAACTCGTTTTGAAGTTGTTTTAAACATGTTTAACAATTTATCCACACCATTTCAAAGAATAGTTCAGAAAGTATAAAATTAGATTAGTAAATTGTAATTAAGTAAGCAGCAAACAACAATTGAAATTCAAATTTTGGTATATATAAGTTATAAGTAAGTTTATAAGTAAATATGAGTTTTTTGATAGGTAAATTATAAGTATTTCACATCAAAATATTGATATTATCAATGCAGCTGTAATTACCAGTCAGTTTCAGTAAATATTACTTAAATCGACTTCAATAGAATCTGAATTACATGTAATCCTTTCTAAATTTTAAATGACAATTTCAGAATTACATTTTTAGATTGATTCATAATAACACTAAACTTTTTCCTTCACTTTTGGGTACTAAATCAATTGGATATAGTTTTTAAACTTTTGTAACACTTGTTTTCTTAGAAATAGAAGTCAAAAATAGTTTGATGAAACTTTTTCGGAACATTGATTTACTATGAGTTACTGAATTCTATAACAATATTGAAGTTTTGAAAGAATAATTTTGCTTCCCAAAATATTTCCAAAAAATGTGATGAATTCACTAATTAATATTTGTCCTTTTGTACTTTAAGGTACTAAATCAACTTGCATGTTTAATAACATTTTCTAAAATTCACTTCTTTAGAAGTTAGAATAGTTTCAGAAGTCGGATGTTTGATAGGAATTTGTTGAGATATTGATGTACTGTTATTATTTTATTATTTAAAATTCAATTGAAGATTCAATTCATTTAAACTGAAAGAAAATTCTCTACTTTTAAGACAAATTTAAGGATTTTGAAAGAATAATTATAAATCAACTTCAATGGAATCTGAATTACATGTAGTACTTTATAAATTTTAAACGACAATTTCTGAATTCAATTGGAATTACATTTAAAACATTCAGAATTAAAAGCGCCGTTTTCACGATTAGAATGTGCAGATTTGAAATTCATTTGATCCTCTCTAAATTTCATTTAACAAATCTTAATTAATTTCTACTTTTCTCAAATTTAAATGTTGCTTTCTGAATTACAGTTGAAAAAGGAGAAGAATTTCCAATGTTTCTTGTTGGAAAATACTAAAATAAATCATAAATTGAAACAGGTTCTCAATTTTGATGCCACTTTTCTGGTTCAGATTATGCAAAATTTGTGAACCATAGAAATTTCTATAATTAGTTTTGCTAACATGTTCATTGTCACATTACATTACAATTACAACTGAAATTTGTAATGGGAAACTTGTGTTTATTGCCTTAATTTGTAAATTACATTTTTTTACAAACCACTCACGTTTTACTTATTGTTAGTTAATACATATTTAATGAGTATTTCTTGATCTGTAAAATGGTGGATAATAAAATGATCGAATTGGTAAATAACAAAGAGATCAACATCTTAAAATTCTAAC
Source organism: Aleochara sp. GC000083 (assembly GCA_030264555.1). Classification (NCBI taxonomy): domain Eukaryota; kingdom Metazoa; phylum Arthropoda; class Insecta; order Coleoptera; family Staphylinidae; genus Aleochara; species Aleochara sp. GC000083. The sequence continues at coordinate 27,398 of JARJDZ010007791.1, forward strand.
TGTATTATTCATTTGATGTCTTCAAGCGCCACTATTTTTTGTTTATGAGTTATTTGTTCAACGAGGGGCCAATGTCCCTAATTTGAATACGAATACGAGAAGCCTTAAACTGCTTTAAATACAAGGTTACATGTGACAAGAATATCATAAAAGCGCACCTGGGGCACAATCGCAGCTTGCGAACGTCGTTAATAGTCAAAGAGACATTTACGCATTTTTAGTATTATTGCTGAAATTTTTCCACTGACCGGCCAACCAACAAGCAGCTTGCAAATTAGCATAAACAAACATTAGATGAACGCTGCGCTCGCACGCATTACCATATAATTGAGTGTATAAACAATTAGTATTCGCTCACAATTAGCGCACTTGTTATTCCCCCATAAGGATGAATGCACTGCATCTAAAACTGCCAATGTATAATCACTCACGTTCTACGAAATGATCGTTTGAGTGCCAAAATATTTGCAAACAATAGTCGTGCGGTCAATAAAGTGGCAAATAAATGAAGATTTTTATTTTATTTGCTGTCATTATTAATTTCATGTGCTTTATTTATGGACTTATTGATTTTCGCAGATGCAAATCGTCGGAAAATTGCTTATTGAAATTTAGCGTTAATGATCAGTCGAGCAGGAGGCTCGTAAAATTGATTTATCGCACCGTTGAATCGCGTCCAGCTCGGGCGCGAAAGAGGGGGCCTTTCGGTCCGGAGATAAATGTGAAGCTTCATCAACGTCAGCGTCCAGTCGTGGTCGTGACGGGGCGGAAGAAGATTCGTGAAGATTGGTACCTGCGAAGAAGCCGAAATTGTCACCCGTTCCATTGTTCAATTTCATCCGGCGTCATCGTCGTCGTCGTGCGAACAACAGCGCACAATTCAATTCCAATTCGAGGACGTCTGGTGAGAATTCAAATATTGTATCTGCTCGATTTCGCGCAAACAATAGTGACGACAATGTAATATCCGTTAAATGAATTGATTTTTGCAAAATCACTCAATTTCCAAGATTATCCATTAAATTAAACCGTCATTTTATATACACAAACAAATTCAGAAAAACATCTTATGTAACGGTCATTAAGATCTGGAAGTAATTTACGCTCATCCATAAACACATAAAAAATTAAAACTTTAATTTAGTACTGACACATGAAGCCATGAAGAATTAATAACAAACGAATGGGTCAATGCATCAAACGCTTGGATGATTCGATTCGATTTTTTGCATTGTTGTCGCGCGCTTTGGTTATTTATTCATCAGCAATAATCGCGCTTTTCGCTTGAAAAAGTGTGCCAATGTTATACGCGCACTGAATCGTGTGCGTGAAAAAGCGTAGGTACGTTGAAAATAAAAAGTGATTTGCATTTAATAACGAACGTTAGGACGCGAATTGAAATCGTAATTGTGTCTTGCATGCGTGCGCAACTTGCGACACATTCTGCTGGTTGTAATTACCGACATGCGATTCGATTCATACCCCATTGGAGTCGATTGGGTGCAGCGAACGCACCAAGAGATAATATGATTGCGGTTTGATATTAGGTTGGTGTAAATGTAAATACATGTTTGATTGCGAGCAAAATCTGTGTTGGGCAATGCGCATATTAGAAAGCGCGCAGAACCAGATTGACTGGCAAAAAGTCGAGCTGACATGAAAAATGTTGATGGTATTTTCATCTTGTAACAGGATTTTTTCCATGTGCGTGTGTGTGTGTGTGCGAAACTAATTTTGCATTGAAATAATGTCATTCATTTATAATCAATAAGATATTATCTAAATTACACTTTGATAAGAATTTTTTAAAGGTAATTATAATAGTTTAGCTCGAGCGATTGAATTCAATGAAATGCATTGAAGCATGCAGTTTACTTGATTGTGAGTTGAAGGAAAATTTTGTTCTTTTATGTCAAGTTTACTATAAGTTTTGAAAGAATAATTGATGGCTTTATTAACACATATTTGAAAGTTTCACCTTTAACTTTACTTATAGGCAGAAAACTTACAATTATAGTTTGAAAAACTTACGTTTATGTTTAATAATTTTGATTTGCAAAATCTAAAAACAAATCCAAAGAACTATGGATATCTTTATTAATTGATATTTGAGAGCTAAACTTTTTTCTCCAGTTTTAGGTACTAAATCAATTGGATATAGTTTTAAAACTTTTTTTAATACTTGCTTCCATCGAAATAGAAGTCAAGTAGTTTGATGAAATTTTATTTATTACTTTTTTTGAATATTTGTTTTCCATGGTTTTGGATCTCAATTATTTCCAAAGAACTTGATGAATTTACCAATTGATATTTGTGAGATAGAAGTAAAAACGTTTTGTTCTAAATCAACCAACAACATTTTCTAACATTGACTTTGTTAGAATCTGAAATAGTTTCTGAAGTAGAATATTTCATAAAAATTTGTTGCAATATTGGTTCATTTCTATCTATTGAATTGTTTAAAATCCATTGGAATATTCAATTCACTTAAACTTTAAACTAAAGATAAAATATCTTCCTTTTTAACAAGTTTTTAGATTTGGAAAGAATAATTTTATTTTGCAAATATTTCTAAGGTATTACTGATGAGATTATCAACAGATATTTAAAGGTTTTACCAGAGATAAGTCTCTGGTTTTATCCTTAATAATACTCACAGGTTTTCAATTATAGTTTCATTAACTGATTTATTTAATTTTAAAAGATTAATATTTGTCTGCAAAATTGTAAAATATTTCTAAGCAACTGATAATAACTTTTTGATTGATATATTAAATATAAACCAAATACATTTTCCTTGGCCACTAAACCAATTGGAAATCGTTTTAAAAGTTTTACAACAATTATATCCTTACAAACAAAAGTTAATTTGGTAAAATATTAATATAGTAACTATAATAACTGATTTCTATAAAATATTTTGGATCGAGAGTTCTTTTAAGTTTAAGGAATATTTTCTTCTTTTATGACAAGTTGATCAAATTTGTTTTGTTATTATTATTGAATTAATTAATTTTTATTTGCAAAAGAAGAAGTCAACATCTTTATCTGAACTTTGGAGCATTAAATTAATAAATTGGTTATACAACTTTTTTGCAACTTTAAAAGTGACTTCTTAAAAACTGTCGTTTCTGACATTGTGAATGTTTATATGAATTTTTTTGGTATTGGAAATATTTTCAAGGAACAGACTTTATCGATGAATATTTCAAAGTTTTACAATTACCTTTTCTTATATTATCTTGACATATTGATATAGTATCTTATATTATCTTGATTAGTTTAATTTTGAAAGACTAATTTTGTTTTGCAAAATTGCAAAAAAACATTTCCAATGAACGAAAGTTAAAACTAAACACTTTCTGTACTTTTAGATTCTAAACCAACTTCATATAGTTTTAAAACTTTTTTAACATTTGCTCTCCTAAAAACAAAAGGTTAATCAGTATTTTTTGAGATGTAATTCAGGAGGAAAAATCTCCTTTTTATGATCAGTTTATAGGTTTTAAAAGTTTGCAAACATTTTTAAGAAAATGTTGTATTTATCAACAGATATTTTAAAATTCTACATTTACTATTTTATTGTGGCCGGTTAAGCTGCTGGATATAAATTGAAAAACTTTTAAGAATCCTGTATTTAAAATAGCGTTTTTTATGCTTCCACTATCATAAATTCAAATTTATTTTTACAACCTGTCATTTGATAGTTTTTTGTTATGTTAATGTGATAAACTGTAATAATTACATCCAGATAAAGTTGGTGCTTCTTTGATATTTATTAATGAGATTGACTAAAAATTGTTTTTTTATCTATCAGATTTTATCACCAGGAAATGTGAAATGTTGAATAGAAACACTAAGGAAAAAATGACTTAACCAGTAATTTAAGTATCTCAATAATTAAAAATATAATTTGCAAAGAAAATGAAATCTGAGCCTTTAAAGATTCATATGGTTTGTAGAAAGCTAATAAGAACGATAACATGCATGTTTATCGTTGAAATTTGATTACAATAAGAAATTGAATGTCCAACTTACTTCTGAATATCTTAAATGAAATCTTGGAAATTATTATATAAAGTTCACTTCTTGTTTTTTTTTTCATTGTATCTTTTGGCTTGCTTTCACTTTGATGAACTCTTTTCATTTTATTCGATACTTCTTTATAAAGACTTTTTTATCCAATAAAGAACTTAACTATTATATTTGAAATATCATTCACATTGTTTGATACATAGATGCTATCTGATTAGAAATTTAACCAGCAAATCAATGCCCATCAATCAACAACGATTAATTTATTCAAAACATCGTCCCGACTTAAAATATTCGTTCTGCTTTACTTATAACGAACAACAAACAATAGAATACTAAATCTCTTCAGGATGACTTGAAAAAAAATATATATATAACTATAATTCTTGAAGCCCGTGGGTACCAAACATCATGTTGAGGTATAACATACCAATCAACTTTATAATCGATCAAACAGTTCATTGCTCGCTTGGACAATCCCACATTTACCAACACGCTCTCAATGTACAACATTTGAAGCATGTAAACGTGCAAACTCAACTATGAATAAACAATGTATCAAGCCGCAGGCAGTTTTGCTCGGCATTCGATTTCAATTTCGATTTTATTTTGATTCATCGACCTTTCACAGACAGGATCTATTCGATCCAAAAGGTCCTTCAACCAACAACCAAGATGTCTCTCAAATTCGCCGTTTGTGTGCTGCTTCTTGCGCTGACTGGTTCATCAATCGCCTATCGCCTGCCAAAATCTGTGATACCGCAACACTACAAAGTCGACATCATCACCAATTTGGGCGACGAACATGACAAATTCGAATTCTACGGCCACGTCATAATCAAGGTAATTGTCACCTCAAACTGCAACATTTGTCAATTCTGAGATCATGTTTGCAGGCAACCGTCACGGAAGCCACCAAAAACATTACATTGCACGCCAAAGATTTGGACATCGACGTGAAGAAGATCCGAATCAACGATGAGAAGAACCTCGTGGATTCGACAGCGGTCGATGAAGAGAATGAGTTCTTCACCATCGTGCTCAACAAGATGCTCGAAAAGGATAAGCCCGTTCTGATTCATATTCCATTCAGGGCGAATTTGGTGGATGCCCTCGCTGGTTACTATCGTAGTTCTTACATGGATCACAAGACCAACACGAAACGATATCTGGCTGTGTCGCAATTCGAGTCAACGGATGCGCGCCGCGCGTTCCCTTGTTTCGACGAGCCGGAAATGAAAGCCAAGTTCCTCATTTCTCTCGGACACAAAGACAAATACACAGCGTTGAGTAATATGAATGACATCAAACGGGAACCAATGTATTCATGATATTACACAACAATTTCCAATCAGGTCTAATTTGTTCACATTTTAGTGTCGGCAAAGAAGGATGGTCATGGACGCGCTTCGCAGAAACAGTACCTTTGTCAACATACCTGGTTGCATTCATGGTTTCTGACTTTGGACATGAAGTTGCTGACACAACCCATAGCAACGTGACGTTCAGAATTTGGGCACGCAAAGATGCATTGAAACAAGTCCAATTCGCCAAAGAATTAGGACCAAAAGCCTTGTCCTATTTTGAGAACTTCTTCGACATTCCATACCCACTGCCCAAACAGGACATGGCCGCTATTCCGGACTTCAGTGCTGGTGCCATGGAAAACTGGGGTTTGATCACCTACAGAGAAAAAGCCCTCTTGTACGACCCAAATGTATCAGGGGCACAAGCTAAAGAGTCAGCCGCTAATACAATCGCCCATGAGTTGGCCCATCAATGGTTCGGCAATTTGGTGACCATGAAATGGTGGACCGATTTGTGGCTCAATGAAGGTTTCGCTACGTACATGGCAGCACTTGCAATCAACAATTTGTATCCGGAATGGAACTTTTTGACTGAAGAGTCTGTAAACAACATGGTATCCGTCTTCCAGTTGGATTCGTTGTTGTCTTCGCATCAGATCTCGGTTCCTGTGGGTCATCCACGTGAAATCGCCGAGATTTTCGACAAAATCTCCTACAGGAAAGGCTCCTTTATTTTGCGGATGATGTCGTTGTTCCTTGGTGAGGAAACCTTGCGTCAGGGTGTTAAAAATTATCTGATGAAGCATAAGTATCAAAATGCCGAGCAGGATGATTTGTGGGAAGCTTTAACTGCTGAAGCGCACGCGAAGAATGCCCTCCCAACGAATTTAACCGTCAAAACCATCATGGACACTTGGACACTCCAAACAGGATATCCGGTTTTGAATATCCAACGTGATTACGACCACGGAAGAGTGGAAGTTTCCCAAAAACGCTTCCTGCGTGATATCATCCAGGCCAAATCCGTCAAAGATCTCTGGTGGGTACCAATCACCTACACGAATGCTGCAGAGTTGCAATTCAACGACACGAAACCCAAGCATTTCTTGCCAAACACCGACGATTCGTTGTGCCTTGAAGGCCCCAAGTCCGACAAGGATTGGTTGCTGTTCAACATTCAAATCTCAAGTCTCTATCGTGTCAACTACGATGAAAAGAACTGGAAGTTGTTGAGCGAGTATCTTGCAAGTGATAAGTTCGAAACCATTCCGGTTGTGAATCGCATTCAATTGATGGACGATGCAGCAGCGTTGGCCTGGACCGGTGACCTAAACTACGATGTGTTCTTCGGTTTGACCAACTATTTGAACAAGGAAACTGCCTATTTGCCCTGGGATATTGCCCTCACGCGTCTCTTCGATCTGCATCAACAATTAAAACGCACCAGCGAATATGGCACGTTCAAACGCTACATTAAGAAGTTGCTGAAACCTGCGTACAAGAAGTATGGCAAGCTTACCCAACCGGAAACCGATGACAAGTCGCTGGAGGGATTGCAAAAGATCAAGATGCAAACGTTGATTGCAAGGGATGCATGCAAATACAAGGTTGAGGAATGTATCGCTGATGCTAAGCATATTTTCAGCACCTACAAGAAGGATCCCAAGAAGAATCCGTATGTACAACTGACTCAAAGATAGATTTAGGTAAATAAATATAATTACTATGTCTAGCTTGCCGAAAAATCTTCGCGGAATCATAACATGCAATGCAATTCGCAAAGGAGGAGAAGAAGATTGGGAGTTCATTTGGAAGGAGTACCTCAGCTCAAATGTCGCTGCTGAAAAGGGTTCATTCCTTGCGAATCTGGGATGCACGCCAGAACCATGGTTGCTGAGGCGATTCCTGGAGTGGAGCATTGAACCAAACAGTGGAATTCGCAGCCAGGATTTCCCAACTGTATTCAATACTGTTGCTCAAAACGACAACGGCTTCCACATTGCGGGACAATTCCTCAAGGAGAAAGCCGACGAAATCTCCAAATAGTACGTTGATTTTGGAGCATGTTGGTTACTTAAGTAATGTTTTTAATTTTTATTTTTAGCTTGTATCCCAACAGCAGAAGATTGGCGGGTTGCGTGGAGTCATTAGCGAGTCAAATGATTACGCAACACGAATACGACTGGGTAAATATAGCGATGCATTCATTATGCAATTGGCATGTTTGTTTATTTGCAAAATTGCAGATTGACAACTTGACGAAGGAGAAAAGTGATGCATTCAAGGACGCGCAGCAAGGTATCAAACAGAGCATGGAGACGATTAAGTTGAATATGCAATGGCAAGAGCGACACAATCGCGAAATTAAAAACTTCATCGAGAGGCACTTATAAAAAGTAGTACAACATGATTGGATGGATTCATGAATTTTAATCATGATACTTCATCACACACAAATTTTGTATAATTTCTTTGTATGGACATTAATAAATGGAAATAACTATTCGAATGCCGATTTTCATTTCTTGTTTGGAGCTGATTCAATATGTAACTACCAGTAATGATGCAGCCAAAAGCATTTTTTCGCATTTAAATTTGCAAGGACTAATTTTTCATTATAGGCAACTTAACTGACATTCAAGGTTAAGTTGTAATGATTTTCACGTCGAGGGAGTAATGTCATTATTCCCTCCATGGATTTTCAAACATTACTTACAAAATAATAATCCTTTTTCTGGTACTTAACATTATTTCAGGTATATAAAACGAAGTCAAAATCTTGTCGAATATTTTATTTGTAACCAAAAGGTACAAAGCAAAAATATATAAATATTGGAAATTAGTAATTAAGTTTAGACTTGATAAATTGTTACCGAGCATCTTACGAAAAATCTCATAAATGGAATACTGTTCAAATCAATTGCCAAAAATCACATAATAACGAGGATGCACGTCAATGCATTCCAAATACTGAAAAGCCAACAAAAAGACAGTTTGCCAATCACAACAAGTTGCAAATGAGTCATTTGCGATAAAACTTGCAATAATTAATTTACAATCAACGCGATTTATGAGATTTCATGATTTATATATCTATTAATTTTAATCTTTTCATAGAATAACAAATATGGAGTATTCATGTTCTCCTCTTTGTACGCGAGCTCGTCCTCCAGGTCCAAGACGCTGATAAGTCGCACCTTATCATCGTTGCACTCAAGCCAGACATCATCCAGGGATCGCGATGGTCTGGCTGCTAGGTTGAGATTAACTTTAATACTGCAACAGCTTCGTCCAGAGCAAGCATCGGCGTTCACCCTGTTTTCGCTGCTGTACTTCGATTTCATGGCAGCGAAAAAGTAGAGCGACGAACGATCGCTGTTGGATTTGCTCTTGCTGAGCGCGCAATCCATGTAGTCGCTGGTTTGTTCGGACGCTGCGACGTAGGCCTTATAGTGGCCCGATTGCATCGTGCCACCCACGTGCATGACGACGCCTCGGAGGATGTACGAATGATGCTTCTCCTCCATGCACGTCTCGCAGAAGCAGTCGAGTTGCACGGGCGTCGGCATGAAGGTGTTCACCTTGTCGCAGCCCTCAGTCGTGTGCATGAAGCGCTTCTGCTGGAGTATCATGATGTTGGGCAGGCTTTCGAACGCTATCGAGCGCACCGCTTCGTTGAGATGCCTGCAATCGTTACAGTAGAATTTGTTGTTGCCGCAAAGCGTCTCCTTGGCTAGGCACGCTTCGCGGTACAGCTCGCTGGGATTGCGGTTGCGATCCATCGGCGACAGCTCTCGAATGGGCACCGACAGATCGTAGAATTGTTCTTTGCATTGCGTTACGTTCTCGCACTCGAGGCATTTGGTGCGCCGCACCGAAGTGCCTTGGAAATCCTCCACCAGGAAGTTCCACGGTGCTTTCCGCTTGTGCTTAGCATTTGCCAGGTCGTCAAGCTCACTATCTGAGTCGGAGTACATCACATTCGGTTGTTTGTTTTTGCTCGTCAATCGCAGCCACAATTTGTTGTTGCTACCGCTACTGCTGCTGGAATGTGATTCATTATATATGCTTGGATACTTAGATACCTGCTCTCCAATGTAGTTACATGTGTCACAAATGTTTGCGAACAAATAGAGCAGTAGTTCATGGGCATCCTGTTGATCATCACTGCAGAATATTGAGTTGGCTTCTCGAACAGCCTGCAGAAATGCATTTGGTAAATAGGCACCATAGGGCCCATGTTTTGAACCATGCTCCATGTTGTGCAAGGTGACAAACACTTCATGCAGCCGTTCAGTGACAGCAAGCACTTTGTTTTTTGGCAAATCATTCAATCCAATCGACAGCAGATCCTTGGTGCTGTTGCTCTTGCTGCTATTGGACACATGATGGCTGACTGCATTACGTCCTAGAGAGCTTGACTTGGCTTTCGCATCTGGTGCCATAGAGATTCGAGCAGACTCCTCAAGTAAATGATGAAGATTGTGCAGGAATCCGGAGGTGAAACGCAACACGTAGATGATGCTATTCAGATAGCATGTGTTTCCCGAATTTCTTAGCGTGGCGATGGGCTTTTCGGGTGATTCCATGACACTGGCAGTGCTTGCAGCTGAACTATTGTTGCTGTGCAGAATCGACGAATACGACTTCGAAATGCGCGCCGTCAGCTTCGCCAAGCTGCGATTCGTCTTCTTCGTGTTGACCAAAATCTTGTGGCTTCTCAGATGGATCGCATTATCTCGGATTGTCATCCTTGTTTAAGATCTTTGGATGCGACCATGGAGACACGACGCCGGCTACCGAAATGCTCAGGTGCTAATCGCAGCAAGCACCCATTCCTGCTTCGTATTCCACATAGCAGACGCAAATATGCAACATTCTATCGATTGTGCGGGATCGTACACGAGTAGGTTGTGTAAACTTGCCGAAAAATACGCGCTGAAAAGCACACGTGGTTTATAAATCAGTTACAAATCGGCCATCACCTGTTTGCAAAACGAAATTACGAAGGTGTCATTTCAGAGTCGGCCAAGGTTGAACGTCAAATCAACGAGAATTAATCCAATTTAGGAAACGTTGCCATTAACATTATTTTGTTTCTGCTGAACGTATAATTATATTATAATTTACGATTTGCAACAGAAAATGCTCAAACGATTTTTAAAATATGGGCGATTTTTTTAAACGCTCTGTATATTTTCAAGTAAGTGGCGCCAAAACGTGAAAATTTGTAACTTCTTAGAAAAGGTGGCAAATTCAAAATAATTCATGGATTAACACATAAAACAGGAACGGAAAAACTTTTAATTTGTTGTAAACAATAATATTTAATCTTCAAATTAATTTATCACTTATACTAATATTAGTACTTCTCAAAAATCCAGGAAATTTAATTTGTTACTTTCAGAAATCTTACATAACCTTACAAAATCCTTGCGATCCTGTGAATCGAATCCTGAATAATCCGTATGGATCTCGGAACTTTCATAATTCTAGTAATATAATCATTTATATACAAAATCACAAGAACATAAGGTAACAAGTAAGGTCCAAATAAAGAAGTTTTCGTTTTGAAAAGATTATATATTTTATAGCATAATATTGTTGTTATTATGTTTACACGTAAGGCACATATTCACTACGTATTAACTATAAGTAAGCAGTTGGTATATAATTTGAAAAGTTGGAATACTTACGCGCTGCAAGGATACGAATGGAAATCAAGGTTAGAAGCCGAAATGTTCGCTGTGTTCATCCAGCCACGAGGAAACGGATGGATAGCACATTTTCATCCATTCAACATTATTCTTGACGTTCTCATAGACCTGGTTATATGCACGCTGGGCGGTTGCAAGATCGGCCGAACTGGCGAAAGCTTCCAATTGTTCCAGATCATAAGGACTATTCATGTAAGTGCTCAGAGTTTCAACCATCTGACTCAGCCGGTTGAACGCCAATCCATAACTAGAATAACGAATACAAATGAAAATCACAAAACAACAAAATAAGTAACCATAATTACTGAGCCTTCAGAGCTTCCCAATTCTCGCGCAAAAATTGCCAGGCGATTTGATATCCACGAATGTTTTTAGCGACCGAGATGAAAACCGTTTTGCCATCCTGCTTTTTGATTCCTGATGCTGGATCCAACATCATGTTCAAGTATTTTCTCAATAACCAAGGTTCACTGGTACAACCCAAAGCGTTCAATAAGGTGTCCTTTTCGGATGGTACCGTTGCATTCAGATATAATTGGTAAGCATAGTTGAATTCGGTTTCTCCTCCCTCTCGAATTGAAGTGCAATAAATTGTATCTCTTAGATTCGCTTGAATTCTGCAAGACATAATGGTTAGAACAACGCGGGATAGTTTTGGGATTAGTTACGGTTTGTTGGAAATCATCAGAGCCCTGAAGAGTTGCCTCGATTGACTGACACAACGACTCTCGGAGCTCTTGCAAGCCCACTTCAGGATGAGGACGCGCAGTCGGATGATTTCATATGGATCGTTGGGGTTCTCCAAGGGCATTGTGTTGTCGAACGAATGGTCGAAGACCATTTGCATGAAATTGTTGAATTTCGTGAATGCAGGCGTCGTCAAAAGCATGTTGTAGATGTATTCGATCTTCTGGAAAGCAATGGCGTATGGGACATAGTGATTATCTCTTGCTCCCAAAGTCAGCAGCATCTTGAACGGAATGTCGTAATCGAGGAGATTCGCTTGCGCCAAGTCCATCGCATTCGAGAAAACTTGGGCGCGATTGAGCATTGGGAAGTTCATGTAGTTCATCGATATTTGTTTCCAATTCTTCTCATCATAATTCACCAGGTAATATCCTGTAAATGGGAATTGTTTTAATATTTTTAGTAGTCTGTAAGAAGCTTGCATTTCAAAAAGGCACACTGCATAGTTACAGAAGAATTACAAGACTAGAAATACAAGAGTATTCGGTACTCTTTGGGATATTTGAAAATTTGCATTGTGAATTTTAATTTCATTTGTAGAGTGAGAAAGACAATATAACCAATTCCCATTGGTAATACTTTACCATCACCCGGTGAGGGAGTAATGACATTACTCCCTCCACGCTATCACTAATAGGAATAATGCGCTTGCGCAATTGATTTTTACATCCTGGCGCATGCGCAGGCAATTCAATTGGATCACTCCATATATTATATACTCACCAGTATTTTCCAAATTTAACATGTAACCACGCGACAAATCAATGTCAACTTTCGTTTCTCGTTCTCCTTGCATCCAAATTTTGGGTGTATGATCCTTGAAATCTGGTTGGGAATAGGTCACATATGAAATTGGAATCCACCACAGCTGGTTGTCTTCCTGTGGCGTGTAATAGAACCGTTTCTGAAACAAATATCATTACTAGTCGAAAATTCGTTGGCCCGCAAAATGAAATTAAACCTGGGTCAAAGTAAGGGTGTTATTTTCATAATCAGCCACGGCTGTGACGACCGGATATCCGGGCTGAGTGACCCACGTGTCCATGATCGTCTTCAAGTTGTTGGAAGTCAGTCCGGGAACATGTTGAGTGCGTTCGGTGAACGCATCCATAAAATCACCGTAATCAGCGTTCCTATATTGATACTTAGTGAGGAAATGCTTAATGGACTCCTTGAATTTCTCCTCCCCGTAGATATTCTGCAGCATGTGAATGACGGCCGCACCTTTAGCGTACGCGATTTTATCGAACGCCTCCCGAATCTGGTTCGATGTCTCTATTTTGACGCTCAACGGACGCGAGAACGAGTAGCAATCGCGCTTCATCGCCACTAATTGCTCCTCGATGATGAACTCATTGCTATAATTCCAGGTCGGTTCCACGTGATGCACCCCACGGTATTTGAAGTACGTGGAGAAACCCTCCTTCAGCCATAAATCGTCCCAGAACTTGGGCGTCACCAGATTGCCAAACCATTGGTGGGATAGTTCGTGTCCCATTAGAGCTGCCGTGTACGCTTTTTGGTCAATCTTTGTGACGAGGTCATCGAGCAGAAGGGATGTCTCACGGAAATCGATCAATCCCCAGTTTTCCATGCCATTGAAGCCGAAATCGGGAACAGCGACAAGATCCAACTTTGGTAGGGGAAATTTAATGTCGAAATATTGCTCATAGTATTTCAGAATTTTCGGGGCGATTGTAGAGGAGTAAATGGACTGGTTGATGACGTCCTTGCGAGACCAAATCTTCATTTCTCGTCCATCCGTATTGAACTCGTAAGATTGAAGATCGCTGACGATGAAAGCCACCAAATAAGTTGACATATTTGGAGTTTGCTCGTAGTTATCCCATGAATATCCCGGCATCTGAGTACTGAAGCAAATGGTACAATTCAACCAATTATTGCATATTTTAAAAATATTTAATGAGATTTTGTTTTATGTTTTAGCCAGAAACAATTGGTACCTTTCTTCGGTATTAATCCTGGGCATATTTGCCAAACTTGTCATGTTATTCGGACGAGCAACACTGATCGTGAACGTCGCCTTGAAATCCGGTTCGTCAAAGCATGGAAAAGCTCTACGAGCATCAATGGGTGAAAATTGTGTACTGGCAATCCATCTACAAGACAAAGAACACACATCACCTAGAGAAACCTGCAAAATACCTGGATAAACTCGAGACGCACCTTAATTTATTGCTCTCTCTATCAGTATAACTGCTGCGATAGAAGCCCTGATTGAGATCGTTCAGGTGGCTGATGAATTTCATGTGCAAATGATAGTGCTCCCCGACCTTCGTCTTGCGATCCAAGTGGAACGTGTACATTTGGTCATCTGCACTATAGGTGAGATCCAACAGACGGAAGAAGTAATCACCAGCGACATATTTGATCCGAATCGAATTTCGATCGATGTCGATATCCACAGCGTGCAGATAGATTTTGTCAGTCGCTTCCATGCACTGGATGTGGACCGTCACATGACCTTGCGTTGTGAAGTTGCCCACATCGAGGAATGGCATCACTTTCAGCCTGCAATCATGTACGTTTGTATCTTAAGATGCAAGAAATTTCTTCATGGGTAATTGATGATATGTTGATACCTGTAGTGGGTTGGGATTAAATCCTTTGGTATGCGTTTCAGCTTGATGGGAGCTGGGACTGCTTTCCGCGTTGTTGATGATGGCACAAGTGCTGGATTCGCAGACGCGATGGATGCTTTGGTGAGTGCTGCTGGAGGCGGATCTGCCCCGCATTCGTATGGCATTAGGAGGTAAACTGCAAGTGCTGACAATCCTGCCAGCAGCAAGGCGCCCATGATGAGAAGGAAGCAGACTAGTTTCGATATTCGAATGCCACCAGGTTTTGCGTTTCCGCTGACGTTGTATTTGGTGGTATGTGGGTTTTCAACGTCCGGGACGCCTGGAATTCAAATTTAGTAAGAATCAGTATTATCCTGGAAAAACGTTACTATAGGCAACCCAATATACTTGAGTTGAAGCTTATAATGTCAAGCTGAATAACTACTAATAGCAAACATCTTAAACATTGTCCTAATGTTTAAGGAAACAATATGGAGGTAATCATGTTACAAATGAAATTATTGAAGACGTTATTAGAAATTATACTGTGGATATTGAGTTGCCTATAATAATATTCTTATACTTTGGTTCATAGTTTTTTTGGAATAATGACTTTCACTTTTCCAATGTTAATTCAGAAAGTATAAAATGCAATTCAGATTGGTAAATTAAGTGGTAATTAAGTGAACCACAAATGTAGTTCAGATTTATTATATGTCATTCAATTTGAGGTTAGTTGGAATTCAGATTTTATAAAATAATAATTAGAAACGATTAAAAGCATTTCAAATTAGTCAAACGTATTTAAGAATTACATTTCAAATGACAATTTCTGAATTGCATTTCATGAACCGAAATTGCATTTATAGCTTTCGGAAGTGTTTTTCTGGATTATAATTCACAGATTTTGAAATACATTTGAAATTTTTTCGATTTCATTTAACAAATCTGAGTTACACTGATTTTTGTCTGAAATTCACGCTATATTTTCTGAATTACAACTGGAAATGTTGTAGTCAATTTTTTTACATTTAGGATAATATTTATGACATTAGGATAATTTGACAATAAGATCATTGAAGTCCTATGAGTATTGAGTTGCCTATAACGCTACTGTTAATCAATTATTCCATAGTTTTCCAGGATAATAAATAATCTAGAAGAGACTTCATCAAAGAAAAAAAGACACACAAGAGGAAAAATGGAAAAGCATTAAAGATTGGCACGTTATACATTGTCTGCGTGCATTGTTCGATTCCAGGGTTGGGCTGAACGCGCCCCCATTTTCCTTCCTTATAAATCACCCGATATGATTTCTTGATTTACTCCAAGCACATGATGCACAATCAGCACATACGTGCACGTATGCATCCCACTTTCTTAATCCGCACATTTTCCAGCGAAGAGGAAACGCGAACGCAATTACAATACGCTGCAATTACTTGATTGGCGAAACTTGTCTTTTAACCTTTGCATTGACACTTTATAAATTCGTCGCCTAGTGCCCTGATGACATTTATTTCCACGGCGGCATTCTGCTGGGAAATGAGGAAAAGCCATTCTAAAAATATATGTATCATTAAAAGTGCCTTCATTTCGAGTGTAATGCAGCTAAAAATATGACTATTTTCATTGCGAACTGGAGCAATTTTGCCTTGCAATTTCTCGTTAGGAAAATGCTAAACGCATTTCGGATGTGTAATAAAAGCCTGCGGTTTGACTTTCGTTTACGTTGGCGGATTTTATGTCGCAAATGTGATGATTTATCGCTTTGCAGATTTTAGTTTTTGGACTATTTAAAGAATTAATGGAATCTCTAAATTGCATTTCGCATGATGAATTTGAACTTTATATTGTTCAATGATAAATGATAAATATAAATAGTGGATGTAATTTATATTAGAGTCGATGAGATCATTTGTGGAATATATGTAATAATAAAACGCGAAACGTTGAAATGGAAACGTGCTCGTGTCGCTTAAACGTTGCTCAAAATAATTTCGAAAATACGAATCATATAAACGATAATGTAACTGATTTTGTATGCTTTAAATACATCCAAATAACAAAAGCATTTTAAATTTAAATATTACCTTGTCCATAATATCCAACCATGATTACACTAAATTTTTGAACATTTGAAACTTAAATTAATTTCTTAAATTAACTGGAATTCTTTATTATTTCAAATTTATCAGGTTCAGTCTAACAATTTTTAAATGCATTTTAAATGTATTATTAGCACAATAGTTTTGATGACTCGATTTATATTGTCTCGTCGCTTATTTTTAAAATTATTTATTGTTTTGGAAGAGTTTTGTTGAAGTTTTGCGAAGTGCGCGACTGAAGAAGCGTCGCGACGCTGCCTCGTTGCGAACTAGCCGACAAAAGCGACGTCCACGTCCAATTCGCGTT
Source organism: Aleochara sp. GC000083 (assembly GCA_030264555.1). Lineage (NCBI taxonomy): Eukaryota > Metazoa > Arthropoda > Insecta > Coleoptera > Staphylinidae > Aleochara > Aleochara sp. GC000083. The sequence goes on from JARJDZ010007791.1 coordinate 44,201, forward strand.
AAGATGCAATGTAGGAAGTGCGCAAATCGGGATATATTCGCCCGTTCGATAGGAGGCCAACGAACAAAACGACCGAATGGGACCAATGCGAAACAAACGAGCTCCCGAAAACGACTCAATAAATTTAGTTGCGAGTCGGCGAAAGTAAACGCGCGAAAAGTCCGAATATTTTGGCATTTCGTTTCCTAATTTTCCGACCAGTGTTTTAAACGTTTTAAACAGCTGCGCGCGAATTTAATTGATCGTTCAACCGGTGAGTTTCAACGTTATTCGCTTTCCAATGGGATATTTTTCAAATGCTAGATGCTAAATGCAAATTCTTAACAATAATTGTTCAATGTTTGGCACGTTTTAAGTTGTGAAAGATTAACTGTATTTGCTATAGGTTTTTTACAATAGATATGTTACCAAATTCCTGAAAATAAATCGTTATCAATTCAAACTTTTAGTCTTGCAAATATTTAGCAAATAAACTTGGAAGCTTGATTCTTAGACTGTCAAGATTGACATAACAATTAATGGATGTTAGTATCATTTTTTCTCTGAGTATTCCAAAATACAGTTCTGAAAACTTTTGAAATTGATTGTTGAGTTTTATATTTTTATAGAAGGTAATTTCACATATCATTTTCACTAAATTTGTTTCTTATTTAATTTTGTTATATAATAATTGATGATGATTATGATTGATCTATATTTTATTTAGTGCCATCCATTCTTGTAACAGAATATCTTATTTTTCCTTTATAAACAATTGTTTAATCCATTTCAAAAAGAATATTCTTCGTTGACCTGCAACTTTTATAAGTTAATTTAAGTTTGATCTTAACTTTGGACGACTTGTACCTTTAACTTTATTAATATTGAAATTTTACAAATGGTTGTTTCAGATTGAAGAATTTCAATTATAACATGTTATCAATCTATTGTTCAATTTAATGGTTACTTTTTATCGAGACCTTCTAAAATAGATTTTGCTATAAATTGCAGGTCATACAGTACTTTAACATTCTTGTAATTATCATGGAGTAGTTAGAGATAATTACATAGGAATTTATAGGATACAAAGTCGCAAAAGAACAAAATAATGTGGATACTCATTCTAGACGAAATCAGTCAAAAATTCCCATAAAATATTGGGAATTTATAGTAAAACAAGTTCCAAATTTTCAGAGATTTTTGTCTTTAGTTCTCAGTTTTACAGAGGATAAAATCATATTTACTTTTTGTTGTCATAATAATCAACCAAATATTTTATGCAATTACCAAATATCTTCTATTTTATCGCTTAGAAATTAAAAATTGTCACAGAAAGATATCGTATAAATTTCTATATCAACTCAAGAATATGCAATTTCCTTTGAAACTATTCGTGATTTTTATTGCAACTAATTAAATTATTCTTTTCTGGGAATACTTGTATCTGCTACTGTTTTAACTCGAAGAACTAACAGACAGTTTTTCTGTTAATAGTCATGTTATTAATAATAATAAAAAAATTGAGTAATGATCAAAATTTAGTGACATTTAAACATGAATTTATTTGATTTTTAGATCTTAAAATTAGGAGTATTTCCGGAATGCCTTTTTATTATTTTTTCCTATCTAAATGTTGTATGATAATTTCTATCTTTATTAAGACGTTGAGTTTATTCACCCTGTTCGCATGCAGAACGTCCGGTCAGCTGTTTTAGCAATACATTAGCGAGTGTATATCCTATGCAATTATGTGCACTATGTGACGAATAACAAACAATACATGGCAAATAATAATAACTCAAACCGACATTAAAAATAAATCGTTTAGAGTAAGAGTTTAGAGCATGCTCTGCCTCTAAGACTTTCATGGAATGTCTTGGTTGCATGGACTTGTAAATATATTAAACTTGTCACTTATTAGTCCACTGCTCAGTTTATAATTATTATTAATTACACATGAAATATGAGTTTTAATGCATGCGCTATGTTATTATTTTATTATGATAATTGAATGTTCCAAAGAGTTCGCTAAGGGATATTAAAAAATTAGATTAAATTGTTGTTGCTTGAAGTATGTAATAAAGTCAATGAATCGAAGGAATTTAATAATTTAGATTATTGATAATGGTAATGAAATCACTTGAAACTTTGGAATCAAATAAACGTTGTCATGATTTAAATTTTATCACAAGCAAATTGAATGTTCTGCAAGTTAATTGTTTGGTTAAATATTCAATATGCGCAAAATAAATTCTCAAAATAATAATTTTAACAATCTACTTACTGAATAGTGATACTTTCTCTTAGTTATTAGAAAATATTGGATATTAATTTTTAACAAGTGAAATTGTAACTCTCATTCTAAAATTTACATTTAAATGTAAATCATAATTAAAAATTTTATAATTGCAAACAAGAACATTTGTATCTTGGAAAGCCATTATATGAAACATATCGAAACTGCAGGTAATTATCAGTAAATATTTGTTATATTACAGTTTTACGAAAAACTATTTTTTCGTTTCTTACTAATTTAATAATAATCTAATAATCTAATAATAATCTTATAAATATTGATAATTTAAACAAAAAGAAAGGAGAACAAGCTGTTTTTAAAAAAAATGTAATGATTTTTGATTTTTTTATAAATAAACTATTCTTAATATCGTGGCTATAATTTGTACCCAAAAGATCTATATGAAGGCTGATAGTTTAAAATGAAAAAAAAACAATGTATTTGTTAACTTTTTGCAGTTAAACTATTAAATTAACAGTCATAACTAAGATAATCAGAAATGTTATAAAGTGAAGTATGAAAAGTTTTAGATGGTTATAAGAAAATATAAATTATTTTTTTAATGTAAATGTAAATTTTTAAATGTACTCCAGATTTTTTTGATCATGATCTGCAATATGAAACTTATCAATAACAATTAACATGGTTGATAAAAATAGATAGTTGTTAGAAAATGTCAAGATTTTGATAGCATACACTTAGAAAACTTTTATGTCGTATTATTAATAATGTTAAAATTTCAATCAAGAATTTGAAAAAAGATAGTTCTGTTTTTGAAATAAAATGAAATATTATTTTTGCGGTAATAAAGTGAAATAAATGAAAAATCAAAACTATAGATCGTTAACAGAAAATATTAATTACTTTAGATTAAGATTAATAATATTTTAAACTTTAAATATAATGAAATTCAGTAAACATTCCCTAAAAATGGAAAAGTTATCCACCTAAGTTGAATATAAGTTGAAACTGTCCTGATTTTATTTTTTGGTAACTAAACTATATTTTATATCACTAGGATATAAACAATTTTCAAAATTACAAACAACCATGAACATTTCTATAAAATTTATTTGAAGATTGATAGTTGAAAAGAAAGAAAAAACAGAAGGATTTTTACCTGTTTGCAATTATATTATTAAATTAAAAATCGTAGCTGAGGTAGTTTGAAAGTTAAAATAGTAGATTATATTATAAGTGTGAGAAATGCAAAATAATAAATGAGTGAAAGATTTGAATCACGAGTGCGATAGCATTTCAAATTTCACGAGTTTATTATAGCATTTCGCACACGTGTAATATACGACATTTTATCTTACTGGAGAAAATTTGATACAATGTTCCAAGAAGCAACAAAATCCAAAATTACTTCCACA
>JARJDZ010007793.1:0-27908 GCA_030264555.1 Aleochara sp. GC000083
AAGTTGAAGAACGTTTGAAGTTTGTATACGAAGTATAGTAGAGTAATTTTTGCTAGAATGCAAATTCCAAAAATATGCAATTTAGTAATTTTGTGTCATTGTGGCGCTCTCTATGAAGGGTCTGGTGAAACAATGTTACTCAGTCGGTGCTATTCTCACATTTTCTGTTTTGTATCGATCGTAGAGACGATTTCAACCATCAGTGTTGCTGTTATGACATAGAGGTCTCTACTATGCAAATTATGAAATTAAATAATTTTTAAAATTTTCAAAAATATAAATAGCTAACGAAACATTTCATATCTAATTAACGCCTGTAAACAAATAATAAAAATTATAATATTATTTGAAGAAGTACTCAACAAAAAGCTGGGAATTGTTGTTAACTATTAAAACCTACGGCAACGTGGATTTATTCCTTGGAATAATAAAAATAAAGCTAGGTAAATCCCACTCTACAGTTCTTCTCCGAAAATTTTTCGGCAAATTGTAAAGCCATACAAATTTGGCCCTCCCAACTGGGGGGCTATATAATCATAAATAGCTTTCGGCATTTCTGAAAATTGCTTGCATCCACTGAGTTTATGGCATGATGGACCTGGTTGTTGGGTCCAAAGAGGCAACCAGCATGAAATCTTCCGAAATGTCTCTAATAATCATGTAGGAAAGCACGAGGAAATCGATGGAAGCCGGTTGAAGCATCCCCAAAATTTCTACCTGCTCGATAAAGTTTCGGTACACAAGAGATGGAAACTGAAATTTTTGAAATTTGTAGACAACTATATTGAATGTCAGAGACGTTTTCAAGCATTTTTCAAATAAATGGATGTTAATTGTTAATTTTTACAACATACGTAGTAGAGAGATTAAATAATTTTAGATAACCAAAAGATGAGAAAAAAAAAGATATTGAATTTGACGATTTTAATGATCTTCAAAGTTCTTTGTTTATAGCAAATATCAGAAAAACATTAGATCTTATTCTTTCAAACCAATGTCAATGTGTTAGAACTAATTTTCAATTAAATATTCTAAAAAATTATCAATTTAAAATAACTCTCAAGTGAGAAAATTTTGGAAAACAAAAATTTGACTGAATAACTTTGGTTCTGAAGTAGGAAAACAATCAAACAACTCATCAAATCTGAATGATAAGTGTATAAGCAACAATTTCATCTGCCAGAAAATGATGTAAACATTTCTGGTCCATCTGGGCAATAACTTGCAAGCAATAAGTGTATCTCCAGTCAGCAATAAATAAGCAATAAACGAAAACGTAAACGCCGAAAAGACATGTACATATTCGACTTATTGAGCGTGTAATTTCTCCAATACCCCAATAAATAATCAACAACTGCACACTGCAATAAACTCATTTGGCCAGAGTTATGTCCGTTAGGCAAGGTTAGGCTTATGCCGATCGACAATTGCATTGTAAAAACGGGCGTTATTAGTAGTTTTATCTACGAATACCAAACGGGTACTTATCGCATCGACGCATGTTGCAGTTGTAAACTAATTAGTTTATTGCTTCATTTACAATGCACTAGCATCTCAAAGATGTTGTCGGCAATCGTGTCCTCATTGGACTTGCCAATTTTCAAACGAAAGTGTTTATTTCGTAGATTTTGAATGATAAATAACGGTTTTCTAATTTTTCAAAATAACTGAAATTCGTTTCTAGTATTTTAAATAAAATTTCCTAGATTTTTTGATTGTCGAAGACTACTAAATTAAAGTTTGAAATATTGATAGTCATTCATTTAAATTTTCTATGAATGACTTCCAATGTTGTTTGAAAATTTCATAAAAATTTGTAATGGAAAATTATCAGAATTCTACAACTACTTAAATGCGTAATATGGTATTGTTTTTCTATAAATGGAATGTGTAAATTAAATAAATTTTCCGTCATTGCACAAGTTTACGTGACTTAAAGAAAATAGTTTAAAAATAAACGACAAATTATGAACAAAACACCAATTACAAAGTTTAACTTGTAAATACTACAACAAATTTTTAGTTCAAATTTCAACAACTTAATTTTTTTGGCTCTAATTTGGATACAATTGAAAATTTTTTCAGAAAATATTTTTTAAATGATATGAACCATCAAAATTATTAAAATAAAACTCTCTAGTTCCCTTATCGTATATTAACCCTAATAAATATGATGAAAATTTCCAAAAACCCGCGAGTAATATATTTTTATTTCGTATTCCATATTCATGAACGCATGAACGTAATGAATGAATGAATTAATATAAAATGAAATGAAAGGGAAAACGGCAAAATGCAAAAAGCCCCAGCGATGGAAAAACCTCGTAGAGGGAAGGAAACGTCGCGCTTTTCATTTCGTTATATTTGATAATATTATATTTATTTGCGAATCTAAATTGGACAAATTGGAAATTATTATCAATTGCCATGCACTCGAAGATATTCTTCATTTCGCCAACGCGCCGCGCGAAGCCCTCATTCATTATTACTTCATAAGTGAATGTTATTTTGCATTTTATAAATAAATGTACATTCAAAACTACGAGAGGGCCTGAGTGCTTTCCGTTTTTATTGCGCTCAAGGTACTCGAGTTTTGCAATTTATTTGCATTGTCACTTAATTAGTTTTAATTACGTTTATTGTTATTCATATGTATGCGTTTTTTTTTATTTTTTAATTAGCGATTGGGGCGACACTCACGTACTCACTTATGATGATAATATTGAGTAGATTCAATTTATTTTTATTTTGCACATATCAAGTGGGTTTTAATTTTATGTTATTATTTGTTTAATTATGATGATAGAAATGAATTTGAATTCTCAAAAGACAAGAATTCCTTATTAGTAATTTAAATAATACAAATAATTATTATTTTTTTGTGTGTTTCTTGATTTTAATGTCAAATTTATAAAAATAATTGGAGGAAGAAGAGAAATTTACATGAATTTTGTAATTTTTGCTTGAGATACAAGAACTAAAAAATGTTTTTATCCTCGAAAATACAATCACACACTTTCTGGGCTACTTTTTTCTAATAAAATATGGATCAATGTTAAATACTATGTTTAAGTATCATCTATAATTAATATTAATAGTATCCTACTAATAAAGTTTGTTGCTATGGTAACAAACACCTAAAAAGATATCAATCACTCCAAGAAAGATGTTATTTTTCTGCAAGTGTCACCAAATTTTGCAACTAATTATTTGTAGATGTTCCTTATAACAACTCAAAATCATTACCATGGCAACAATTAAATAATATTTCCGGTTGTTGCCATTATAATTGTATAGCATTGAGCACTTAATTTATTATTTTTTTTTCTAATTTGTTAATACACCAAATTAATGTTTTCTGAGTCTTTTCCAATTTCTATCTCATATAATAAGAAAGAACTATCAAGTTTTGGTACCACTGACAAGTATCCTTACAAAAAATTTACCATGAAAATAATCAAATTTACTTTTCCTAAAGAAGAAAATCTATCAACCAATCTTCAAACAATAATTTTGCAAGATTTGATTTGTCCTTGTTTTAAATTTTCAAATGAATATATCCTCTCATTAACTTGTAACCATGGCAACCAAGGAAAACTTTTTTCAGTGAATATCAAAATGTTTCCTGCAACAATTTCTTACAAGACCACCAAAAATTGCACATTTTGGAAAATTTGCTTTATCCTTGTTTTAAATTTTCAAATCAATATATCATCATGTTGACTCGTTACCATGGCAGCCAAGACAAAACCATTTTCAGTGAATACCAAAATGTTTCCTACAACAATACCTTCAAAACTATATTTTGTACCAAAAAACCAGCAGTACCAATACCACTGCAGTTCCACCTTACAGATAAACATGTGTGAAACAACACACATTCCCAAATATGCAGAATCATTTTGTTATATAACCAGTACATAATTTACATATACATATATCCATATCTTATTTATCTAGTGATATAAGAAGTATATGTATGCACAAACACACATATAATATTCCCTGTGTGTGCTTGCAATGCCGTTTCGTGTTTCGTGAACGCACCAAAGTTAGATACGGAGAGTATCCATACATAGATAGAAATATATGTACATAATGTTGCTACGTAGCATACATATATACATGCACATACATATATAGAGAAAGAGGCAGCACGTTGCCGCCGCCATGGCACCATCCGCTTGAAATTTCAAGGGAATATCACCATCCGCAGGAGTCGCTGTGCCGCACAATTCCTGCCAACTCACTCCAACGAACGCCGCCGCCATGTTCGCTCCTGCTCCGACATTTTGTCTTGCATCTCGCTTCCTTACGCCTTCGACGCCATCACCGCGTCTCCATCCAGCTGCCAAACAATGTGATATGGAACAGCCGAGGAAGAGTACAACCACTCCGCCAGCAAGAGACGGAAATACAAAGCAGCAGTCCTCAAACAACCTCCAAGGATTCATTTGGAAAAACCCCATAAAATGAGATAGATTGCTCCCGTAAGCGATGACATGTGTCAAAAGGGGTAACGCGGAAGTGCACCAAAATGGCGGATGTGACTTCGGGGTTAGGTTCCAGGATGCAAAGTTGTGATGGCGCTGATTTGGTGCATGGCATCGTGGAAGGCACACAAGCAGCACACAGGCGGACGACAGGCAGCCAGGCAGGCAGCACTCTCTTGGATATTTGTTTTTTACGTGTTTTCTTTCCGAATGTGCCATGCCATGCGATGGCCATGCATGTACACACATGCGGGGGCCCCTCGAGCAAGCACCACACGAAGAGGGGCCCCGTTCTTGCCGTTTTCTTCTCGTTGTGTGTGTGTGTGTGTGTGCGTGCGCTTCTTTTCGTTTCTTTGGCTCGCGTTTTTTGCCTCCTCTTGTTTTTCGTTTCGTTTCTTCGCTCGACGCGTCCGTTCGTTTCGAAATGTTTTTCTTTCTTCCCTCTCCGCCAGCGACGTCGTCTTCTCATTTTCGTATGCACTTCTTTTCGTTTTTTACTCCTCATATTTTTTCCTCGTCCAATAGCGCTTTTTTAAGTTTTATTTTATTTTATATGCGCGTCTGGATATTTTATATGCTGCTGCTGCCGGACGGACGGACGACCAACTTTTCGGAGGAAAGTTTGTGCCTTCATCTCGAAGAAGCGCAGCGTGCAGAAACAAAAGCTCCTATGGTGCTGCTTTCTTCCTTTGGGTTTCTGGTTTTTGCTGTTCTTCTTGGGGCGCGCTTCGTTCCCGCATTTCTTGTTCGCGTTTCGTCCGCCGCGATGATGTTTGTTCTTGTTGGGATTCCTTGTTTGTTGGTTTTGTTTTGTTTGCCATCCAAAAACATGCAATTTTCCGTTTTATTTCTTGGCATTCAGTTGTTTCTAGGGTTGGTACCAAATCAAAGTCAGTACCAGATCAATAAAATTGTACGAAGTTCATGAATTGGGTTTCAAAAAAATGCAGTTAGATTTCCCAAAAAAAAATTGGAAAATACTTATAAAACAATAGGGATTATAGAAGAAATTGGAAACATAGAACTAGGGAATTCACATTCCATCAAAAAAAATCCCATAGCAAGTTTAGAAGAATTGCAAAATTGAAACCACCAATTTGAAACATTTTTTGAACTATTTGAAATTGGTTTGCATCTGAATGAGTGTGGGGTGTCCACCCAGGAATTAGCCGCCCCTCACTAAAAAGCACCCCCTGACAGTATTGGGGGATTCACCGGATGTATGTGTGTAGGACGGCATTGGCGGCGGCATTGGTGGCGGCACCCCACGATGGTAGTGGTGTTGTTATACGTATAAGTGTGGAGGTGGTGGTGGGGGGCGTCGAGGCTTTTTCGAAAATGGAAAACAGAACGAACTAGCCGTCGCTCGGCGAAACTTAAAAATGCCGCGCCGTGCGCGACCGAATCGATACGAGGCTGGGAATCACGTGGCGCGCACGTCCTCCAATGGGACCTGGTGCGCGCCGCCGCCGCCGCCGAAGACGGCCGGCGGTGCGCTCGGTTCGCCTGCGAGCGCGAACGGGGGGCCTCGGCGCTTCCTGCTGGTCGCGCGGTTCGCACATTCGCACCATTTCCACTCGGTCCGCGAGTTCAGTTCGAATCGAGCGGCACTCGTGCGACGATGTTGCTCTGAGAAGTAGTCGTAGTCGTCGTCCGATCGAATAGCGACGTAAACCGCCGACGTTGAACGAGCTGCGTGTGCTGCTCTCCGTTCCGTGCATCCCCCAGTTTTCCGGATTGCGTCCAGTATCTCGAACCGAGTGCGACCGAGAGCGAACCACCCTCTCGCATCCTCCTTGTGAGTAGCAGTTCGTCCTACGGGTGAGATCGCGCGTGCGTCTATGACTCAAGTGAGTGGTGCGCGCTTGCGCAGCAACGCATTTATGTAGTTATCCGTGCGTTGAGAAAGAGAGAGAAAGAGTGTGTGCGCGTGTGTGTGGTTTTCCTGTCATGCCCGCGACTACCACCGTCGTCGTCGTCGTCATCCTTCAATGTCTATGATATCGGTGAACATGATGGAAGATCCGACGCAGGTGCTGTTCACCGAGCTGCCGGTGCCGCTGCTCTCGACGGCGGCGCTCCTCCGGCACCACCACCACCACCATCATCACGGCGGCGCCGCGACGCGCTTCCAGCCGTACCACCACCGCCTCCACCAGCCGCAGCACTTCCACACGCCCGTCCAGGAGCTGCACTACCTGCAGCACCAGCGCAGCCTCGCCGACGACGAGGACGAGGAGCAGGTGGAGATCGACCCCGGCCGGACGCATATCTCCTGCCTCTATCCCGAAATCTTGGCGATCATCTTCAGCTACCTGGAGGTGCGCGACAAGGGGCGCGCGGCGCAGGTGTGCACGACGTGGCGGGACGCCGCCTACCACAAGTCCGTGTGGCGCGGCGTCGAGGCGAAGCTGCACCTGCGGCGCGCCAATCCGTCGCTCTTCGCCTCGCTGGTGAAGCGCGGCATCAAACGCGTCCAGGTGCTGTCGCTGCGGCGCTCCCTGCGCGACGTCATGCAGGGCATACCCAACCTGGAGGCGCTCAACCTGAGCGGCTGCTACAACGTCGGCGACATCGGCATCATGAACGCCTTCTACGCCGACTCCTCGTCGCTCACCGAGCTCAACCTCTCCCTGTGCAAGCAGATCTCGGACAACTCGCTCAGCCGCATCGCGCAGTTCCTCAAGCACCTGGAGGTGCTCGAGCTGGGCGGCTGCTGCAACATCACCAACACTGGCCTGGTGCTGATCGCCTGGGGCCTCAAGCATCTGAAAAGACTGAACCTGCGCTCCTGCTGGCACGTGAGCGACCAAGGCATCGGCCATCTCGCCGGTCTCAGCAAAGAAACCGCATGTGGGAATCAGGCACTCGAACATCTTGGCCTTCAGGACTGTCAACGACTGTCCGACGAAGCCCTCAAGCATGTCTCCACGGGGTTGACGTCGCTGAAGAGCATCAATCTGAGCTTCTGCGTGAGCATCACCGACAGCGGACTCAAGCATCTCGCCAAGATGGTCTCGCTGCGCGAGCTCAACCTGCGCGCGTGCGACAACATCTCCGACATCGGGATGGCGTACCTCGCCGAAGGCGGCTCGCGGATCACCTCCCTCGACGTCTCGTTCTGTGATAAAATCGGCGACCAGGCGCTGGTGCACATCTCCCAAGGGCTCTTCAATCTTCGCTCCCTCTCGCTGAGCGCCTGCCAGATCACCGACGATGGGCTGGCGCGCATCGCCAAGACCCTCCACGACCTGGAGACCCTCAACATCGGGCAATGCAGTCTGGTCACCGATCGGGGGCTCAACATCATCGCCGACTCGCTGACGCGGCTCAAGTGCATCGATCTGTACGGCTGCACGAGGATCACCACCGTGGGCTTGGAGCGCATCATGAAGCTGCCCCAGCTTAGCATACTCAATCTGGGCTTGTGGCACGTCAGGTGAAACTGCCCGTCGTAGGATAATGTGCTTGTGGGACATCATTGTTGGCCGCAGCAGGACAACCACAATTGGACTTGTACATAGTATATGGTGGCGAAGTGGTTGAGTGAGCGCGTAAAAAACGACACGGAGAGAGTGAGAGAGGAGAGGGATTGGAAGCCTCTTCCAGAGATCTCCCTCGATCCGCCCTGCCGAAAAGTTACCCGTGAAGAGGAGCCAGCCAACAAGTGGTTTATAATTCATTTCATGGAGTGATTCGATGCCGACTGGCGTCACCAACCAACGATGGATGGACGAGAGGGAGCATCGACGAATTTCTACGGGGATTCCCCCGTTCACGTCGACTTCGAGGCGACAACAACAACAGGCAACCGTCAGAGAAGACATTTTCAATTTAAACTAATTACACAACAAGAAACGTAGGCGTAGATAAATCGATAAAAATCTATCTAAATAATAAATTAATGATTAACTAATTGAAGAAATTTAACCACGTACCGAGGTGTGCGCAATGAGCTGTGATAGTTATAAACGAATGACGTATAAATAAAAAAAGAAACAACACACATAGGACACACAATCGTTTGTGATTTGGTTACAATGCGTAGGATATTTTCAATTGAAGGACTTATAAATGCAATTACACACCCGGCGAATATAATCCACACACAAAATGATATATAGCTACTGGACGCAAGTTGCAACATTTTTTGGTTTCGCTTTTTATTCATTCGTTTTTAGGGTTGCGAATGTAGGCCTTGAAGGCCCAACAATAACGCAAGAACGCAATAGCACTGAGAAATTGTAGCAGCAGCGCAAAGAAGCAGAACATTTCAATAGAATACGCGCGCGCAAAAAATTGCAACAATTTATTATGAGTGTAACAGAGAACAAAAAGAATATGCGAACGCAACATCCACTCAAAAATTTATCGTGGAGTAAACTGGTAGCGCACGCTAAAGCAATCAAGTTTCGACATTCGCGCACCTTTTGTTCTGCAGTCGCCATTTCTTGACTGTTGGTTGCTCTCGTTGCTTCTTGGGCAAAAGAAATTTCAAAATTGTGTGGTTTCATTGCATTCATTGCTTGCAAAAGCGCACGCCTTATTCGTTATGTACTGATTTTAATTGTTGAAATTTGGTTTCCAATTTGAAGTTCTTATGAAATATCCAAATGTTATTTTTGGTAGAAACATCCCAGAAAAAATACTAACAACGATAGATGAGGAATTCTTACAACGAGAAATTCATTTTAGAATGTTGAGCTTGAACTCTTGCATGCAGAAAAACAACGACGAAGATGATGGCCAAGAAAGAACGAAGTAGTCGAGTAGAAGAAGAAAATGAAGCCAGTTTTTAAGTATTTTCAGGGCTTCTTCTTGTTTCCTTCGTTCCTTCTTCGCTCCATCTTTAATCGTACTGCTTCTTCAACGTTCCAATCTCTTGATATTCGATTACAATCAAAAATTCAACAACAAAAAATTGAAGATGCACGAATTTCTCCGAATATTTTTTGAATTAGTGATGATAGAAACGAACCAAGTAGAATTTACCTGTTACACGCATCCAAGAAGAAGACACATGAGCTTCCCTCGAAGATGTTGAGGACAAAATGTCCAATGGATCGCACATACCTTTCCTAAGCTTTTGTAATCTACATGCACGTGTTCATCCTGTTTCTTTCTTCTTGAATCTTGGGCGGTTCGTCCCTTCTCCAAGGGTTCTTTTCTTTGCATCCACACCAAACCTTGGTGGTCGCTTCCATCTTTGTTTCCCATCATCATTCAGCCCGTTGCATGGTCGGTCAAAGTACACCCTCAATATCAAAGAACGAAGAGGTACTTTTTCTTTACATCATTTTTTCCCTTTGGAAATTGCTTGAATAACATTAATTCATCTTCGAGCCGACAGCATCCGACATATTTCTAAGAAGAACTCCAAATTGGGTACGGCTAACGTTTGGGAAGGCACAAAGATTTTCTACCTGCGCGTCAGAGAAGGGTCTCTTCACGAAATGTGCAGGCCACATTTTCGAAACGAAGCCAACAATTTCGTTGAATTTCATCCCAAGCCCCCAAAAGTCTGCTGGGGATAGTTTTGAATGGACTGTTGCCAAAATTTGAAATGTTCTGCCGATTTTGAGATGCTCTATTCCCCAAATTTTCACATGTTGTAGAAACGAAATACGTTTAATTCAAATTTCAGCGACAAATGTGTTCATAATTTCTGTTAATTTGTAAACGACTTCAACGTACCATTTAAACAAATGCAAAAGCAATGTACATTTGTAATTATTATCGTATTATTTAAGTTTAAATATGTGAAAGACATCGTTGACATTTGTTATCATTATTGTTCACAATTGTTTTCTCTCATGTGTTCCAGATTTGCATAATGATGATTGCAAAACGTGTTGTTTTACTTTTCGCAAAATTTATCGCAAATAAATGAAGGGGCCGAACTTTGTATTTGAAACTTGCAATTGTAACGAAAACTCTTACTTTCCACATTGTACATAATGTAATTACCAAAAGATATCGAAACGAACGAAATGTAAATCAATCGACTATGTATAAAACTAAATACTAAAATACCAATCAGCAAGTTGACAGACGACGAAAAGTGTGTAGTCAAAGAAAATGCAAGAAAATGGATGAAAAGAGTGCAGTGAGGAGGAAGAAAAGTTTGTTAATACAGTTACGTTTTCATGTGATGATGCACGAAGAACAACAAATTGAGATGTGTCGCGAATGAGCAAGGAAGAAAACGAAATTTAAGACTTAAATAAATTTTTATTGAACAATACTTGCAGAATTTCTTCGCCCAATTTCCCGTTGCCTTTTCAGAAATTCAGCGCACTTTTTGGACCATCAAATTTCCTCCACAAATGTATTGAAAGAAGGTGGGTATGTATATGATTACAAGCGAAAGGATTAATAGGCAATTTACGTGAATTACGCTTAATTACAATAACATGCATTGCAAACATTTTTTCGCCATTATTTTGTTATCTCATTCGCCTCACGCGGCGTTTAATTGAAAACAACCGCTGTCGATGTGTGTAATATGTGCGCCCATCAATTGACAACGCGCGCACCATTATACAGGTGTCTATGATCATCGTTAATTGTTGTTTGTTAATTGTGCATAATTACATTGTCTACCATCACCAGCGAGCGCACGCGCTCACCATTGTGAACGAACGAACACGTTAGATTGTTTTCCATTATTACCATCTCATCGACGATTAATTGCATTATGTTTATGTTCGTATACGAATCGAAATATGCAGAAGGAATTTCCTCAAATTCACTATCAATGTTTCGAAAAATCAGCGTGAAGTTTTTTTGATTTCCTCATCCAGAATTATTCCTCAATATTTTTTACAACAATTGTTGAAGATGAAGACTGAAATTCAAGACTCGAGAAAGTTCCAGAACTGTTTTTGTAACTTATCAGATGATATCACATACTTCAGTCTGGGAATTTATGAATACGAGGTATAATTTCACAAATTTGCAATCGCAATTTTAAATACAACTGCAACAATGCAATATTTCCGCTCGTATGGGTGGAGTGCACTGACATCGCATGACAAGGCAATGTTCGCATAATGCTGATGGTTAAATTTGCAATTCCACAATTTTGACATTACATTTGCAATGCTCAATTTGTAAATTGAGCAAGCCAGACATTCATTCAACTCGGTCAGCGTTCCATGCTGCCGAAAATAACCAATAGTCTACAATTCGAACAACATTAAATTCCAAATTTCGGGGTTCCTTTGTTCATCAGATAAAATATTTGAAGGTCTTGCCAGACAGAAATGCCTAGAAAGTTGTAATTAACTAACAATTAGGCTGACTTATGATAACATAAAGTAAAGCGTAGCTGGGTTTTTCAAATTTGTCCACGACAAATCGAATATATACACCAGGTAATTGTTTTAATTTGTATTGTATGGTTATTCCATAGTTCAATTTTAGTTCGAATGGTAATGCAATCAAATTAGGAGCCAGCCATTTATTGCTAAACATGTGAAAATGAAAAAAAAAGACTGAACATTTGTTGTAACAGTGTAACAGCTTCATTGTAATTGCTTCCAGAATTTGAGAAACTAGGATGTTTGGTAATCGAGTCAATGTAGCTGAAATAGGAACTAATCATAGTTGGAAGATTTAGACCTAATCGAATGTGTGTTTGCTAGGTCTCATCAAGACAATTTGAAGATTTTTCAGATTTTCTGTTATATTTTAACAAATAATGTCAAGGAAAGTCATCCTTACGACTCCAGGAACTATTGAAAAATCAGAAATCAAGAATTAAAAGTTTTGATTAGATAGCCATCTATGATCAAAGGAGACAAACTGATATGATAGAAGTATTGAAACATATGGAACCATGAAATAAACAAATTTTCAGGACTGAAAATTAGTTTCTTCTAAACCAAGAAACCGGAGCAAGCAAAAAAGCTAAAATAAGAACCTAAGCAAGTTCTGAGAGCTAGATCTAAATATCCTATCAGATTCAAAAAGGCAGCTCAATGATTTCTTATTAGATTTCAGCAACTAGTGTCAAAAAGACCATCCCTTTTGATGGTAACTACTGGAAATGACTGAAAGACCCCAAGAAATACACAAAATCTTCAGTGTGAAACAGTTACGGATTGATTTATGCGCACATGTATGCTATACATTGTGCACATCCTCGAAGAGCCTCGAATAGACAGCCCATGCAGCAGGCTCTATATGCGCGCGTGGTTCTTCACCATTGTGATTGAAATTGCGGCGTTACGGATGGTGGACGGACGCATCGCTTCACATCGTATGCCCACACGGTCGCGTATGCAATACAGCGAGCAACTCATTGGGAATGATGGGTGGAGGGCATCGGACGTGCGTGTGTGCTGAAATTTCCTGTTCGCCTTCCTCGCTTCCTTCCACGGACCATCATCCGTCCATACAACTCCATACTTAGAGGCCCGGCATGCCCATCATCAACAACGGCGCGCATAATACGCCACTTTATGTATATTTATACGAATTCTACCATAGGAACGATGCCCGCAAGTGTCTTACTCGAATGCTCGCGATTGCACCATGTGCGTTCTTCGCTCCAAGTATTGTTCATTGCGCACCCGGCACAATTATTGTATTGCCGCATAGTGCGCATCAGTTTCGCGATGCTTTATTTGCCAATACGTTGTAATTTTAGGTTATGCCACCGCGGCCTATAAATGGGTCAAGTTTTCGCAAAGGGGGCACCAAGAAAGATTGCATTTGATAGTTTGATGAGGAAATTATGTACATACCAAGACGGTTGATGCTGGCACCGATGGATTTTGAGGTTAGGTGACTGCATTGCGATTTTCTCCTCGGATTTCTGATGTTCTGATGTCATCCATTGTTCCTAGTAAATAAAGGACTTCTTATTGATTGATTTTGATGATATGTAGACTCATTTACCTGGAGTACAACTAATTATTACAACAATCGAATTGGAGAGTCAACACCACACAGACAAGATCTGACAACTGTCAAATTTATGATGTATAGCGGCCATATTGTCGTCATCATTGACAGATTTGTCATTGAAAAACACTCGAAGGATAATTGCATTTTGCATCACGATTTCGTTGCTGCTGCCTTGCTGTTGTTGTTGTTGTTGTTGATGATGATGATGATGACGATGATGGGAGAGATGGCAAGAAGCAGAATGGAACACGACGGGTGCAATAATAAAAAAATAATTGGCGCTCAAGGCCGATGAGCCAGTCAGTAGTAACACGGAGTTGAAGTGTTCGTTCGTTCGTTCATTTGTTCTATCTCTACAGTCGTTGGTGTACAATACGCGGCTGTAGTCATCATAGAGCAAATAGTACACACATGCTCGATGGGCGCCCATGCAGTACGAACGAACGAACACTTTGGTCGACGGGTTGTCAGTCGCAAAATGACGAAACGCGCGGCGAAAACATCGCGCAAAATATGCGACTATCGCTGACACCCGACTCCCAGCAGCCAATGGACACCAACGCCACCGACCGATCGGATTGTTGCCTGCAATTGCATCCATGTGTGGCACACATTTGCGATTAAGATTCGCATTACACATACGGCACATCCTCGAGACGCTCGATGTCGTGTAGAAGATGCTATCTGATGAACGATTTTAAATACAAATAATCTACGCGAGCACGTTTGCAAACAAACATGTGTACCATGTGATATGAGAGCGTATTATGATTTTGATAGGGAATTAATCATCATTTTGGCGACACTCTGGCGATGCATCATCGAATGATAACTCGTGTATAGACACATATTGTTGAAAGAATAGAAAAATAACGTTTTTTTGCGTGGTTTCCAGTTTTAACCAAATCTTAAAAACCCTTACAAGAAGATAGATAATGTACGTTACTTTGGATTAAGTCAAAATGGCCACTAGTTAAATTACAACCGGAAACACATCTATATCTGATATCCTATATCCTGTATCTTTAAAATTAAAATTTCTACAGTATTTCCGTACAGAATCTAAAAAATTATTGCTAAGTTCCTACTCTTAAACTGGTTTGAAGAATGTCAACTTGCTAGTAAAACGCTAGGCGGAATAATATACCCATTAATCACATTTAAAAGAAAATAATAATAACGAAGGGGAAAATATTCATGCGGTAAGGATGAATGCAAGCATTTGCAACAACCTTGGCTTCCAAGTAACGCGCGCCAGTTGTTGTTGCTTTGCGTATTTGTTGCAGAAGTGGTTTTTAGCTGTAACAAAACCAGTAGTGTGTATGGTGGCAATATGCTAATTTTCATCCTTGCAAAGTTATAATTCTTAACGTAACGAACGCGTAACGTTTGAATTTCGATTTGAGCCTGCCTCCTCGCATACGCATTCGCTGTTTTTCATTTTCGTTTCTGTTCTATTCGAGTCCGACATCACCGCGTATGCAAACGTATGCTAATCGAGATAACACGTGTGGATTGCGTGCGATTTGTATGAGTAAAAAAGCAAGCCTAAGAAGTGTTTTGAAGGAGTAGACCACGATTTGATATTGGCCCTGATCTTCCATACTAAATCATTCAGTTCAAATGATGGTATCGATGTTATATCGAGTTCCGTTTTTTTGATTCAATATTCAGTTATTTAAATTCAATATTATCTAGTTTTTTGAGTATTTCTAGGAATCTCCAATTGCGAAATAGTTTCGGTAAGGGCAAATTCCAAAAAAAAATGCGATGCATCACCCGCAACATGAATAATCAAAATTTGTCAAAAACAGGTTTACAACTAGTTTTTGGCCAGAAAATGTTAATTCAAATTAGTATAAAGGTCATTAGTGACTTATTGATTAGAATTTGTTTATCAATCTACTAATTTCACCTTGCACAGTTGCACAATTCGAAGTAATTCAAAAGTTAATAAAATTAAATCGAAAACTAAAATATGGTACATTTTTGCCAACCAATTACTTTGCTGATCTTAAAATCATCATTTGCAGTTGTTGCAATTACATTCAAAGGCATCACTATGTGCTTCACAGCAATACCCTGCTTAATTACATTTCAATCCATTACAGATGGAAATGAAAATATTGGTTTTCATATAAGTACGCGCCGTAATAATTTGAATCACATACACTTGTTTGCCGTTATATAGACCTATATAAACAGGCACTAATCTAATGCAATCCTAATTCGATTGCATTAGAAATAAACATTTCAATTCCATGCGTGCGCGTTTGCTGATGCTGTTGCCGCCGCCACCGCCGCCGATGCGGCTGCATCTGCATTCGTTTATTTGTTGAATGTTTGCTTGGCTGCTTCGCATTCAGTGTGCAAACGCATACGATGCGGCCCGTTCTACGTGTACGATGCGACGTTATGGTGTTTGTTGTTACCATAGCAAATGGAATTGCGAACAACGGCGAACGCACACAATTTGTATGCGAATTAAGCAATAAATATACGGATGCGTTGGTGTATGTGGTCGTGTGTGCGCGTGTGTGCTTGCCTATGCTATATTATAATATAAATCATGTGAGATGTAAATTAGAATGTGGGAATTTTCAATTCACAATTTTCATTTGCAACGCGCACGTTTTTTCCAGCGTCTGATGTTCGTTTCACTTTTTACTCTCACGTGTGCTAGCGCTAACTGGCATCTAAAAGGTTTGATTTACTTTTGTTTGGGTGGCAACTGCAGAAATGTATTCGATATTTTTGGAAATAATTTGCATATGCCGCACGTTTCAAACAAATTTAGAATAGCGCAAATTACACTACATACACTAAGGTGCAAATCTTTCCCGAGAAGATTTCAAGGAAATTTCTGTAGGCAGTGGCGGATTTCCGCACAGGCGCAGGAGGCGCGCGCCTGGGGCCCCCGGCCGAAAGGGGCCCCCAAATCCAGAAGTCTTTCCCCGTATATCATCAAATGATGGACTTGGGGGGCCCCAGATGGGCTCCAAAATTTTTTTGCGCCTCGGACCCGAAATTAGCGGCCCCAAAATATAATTGCGCCTCGGGCCCCGCGCCACCTAAATCCGCCACTACCTGTAGGTATTCATTAGATTTTGAAAAATTGATTCGAGAACTTGTTTAAATCAAAGCAGAATTTTTGTCAGGAACGCTTTTGAGCGCATCAATTCCAAAATGATTAATAACCAAAGTAAAAACTATCATACAAGCATCTAGGCTTGCAAATATCTTGTACCTAACAACAATTTTTTGAAAAAACTGATTCCAAACTGAGTATCAAAACGGATGATAAATTTCAAAATAATAACCATTTCGAAATGGAAAAACTTGCTTAAATCAAAGAATATCAAGTTTTGTCGGGAGCATTTTCGAGCGCACCAATTCCCAAATGATTAATAACCAAAGTAAAAATTGCCAAACAAGCATGTAGGCTGGATGCGCAGCAGCTACCGAACGAAGCTTTCGAAGCCGTCGTCTATACACCAGCTTTGACGTCCGTCCTCGTCATAGTTGGGCATGAGGCGCGCAAGCCACAGCGAAAACCTGTACGGGCTGGTGCACGCGAATGCGAGCGACGCCAGCGAGTTCGTGAGTCGCGCGACTCGCCGTCGCGAAGCCGCCTGCTGACTGGTTCTCGTACGTACGTGCGCGACAAACGCGCAATGCAAGACAACACACATCGACATCGGCATCGCCTGCTGCCTGCCAGCCAGCCCAAAAGTTGACTGGCAGGCGGCCGCGTTGTTGGCAGCAGGCGCGACTTCTTGTGCGCGCCCGACGTCGTCGTCGTCGTGGTGTGGTGTGGTGGTGCCCCGCATGTGTATTGCCGCTTGCGTGCGCGCCCGTCACCGGCGACGACCGCCGAAGGAAGACAGCACCACGCGGCACGGCACCGCGCACAGCGCGCCGCGATACGGTTCATCGGATCGTTTCACTTGACTGGCTAAAGCAGATATCGTCGGCGCGATGCGGCGCTATCAAATGTGCCACTTTAATATCGCGCTCGCTGCCTGCTGCCACCACGGAGCCAGCACAGTGCCAGCGGTGCCAGCCGGCTAGAGCTGGTGCGCACCGCGGCCGGACGGCTGCACCTCTACAGGACGTTTCGAAATACTCCTCTACGTCCGTCGTTTTACACTCTTTCCTCCCTAAAAAAATACAAGATTAATTTCATGTGAAAACTTCCATGGAGTCATCTCCACGGACCTGGTGCACCAGGTACACCAGGTCGATCTCCAGCTTGTAAACTCACAATTTATCGATCATTATTACCTATCTTCTTGTAGGTCGTGCCAACGACAATACCATAAACATACTGTAGGTTTGATTCGCTGGGTAGATGTAGCTGTATAGCCGCTGAACGCGGTTGCCACCGAAGGAAACGTACACGCGAGCGTACTGCAAGTCAGCGACGCGACGTAGAAAAGCAGGAGTTTGCGAGCGACGGACGTGCTGTAGGCCACCGTAGGTTGCGGCGTCCATTTGCGGACCCGGTGACGAATGCCGCATTCGGCGGACGACGTGGTGGATGGACTGACTCCGTGCAGCCGGCCTGTGCGTATGCAGTGGACGTGTACGTGACGGCCCGACCTCTTGGACTTGGATGGCTTGCGATGCGACGATTCCGTTCCGTCGTTTCAGCTTCAACAATCTGTCGCGTCGTCGAGCGAGCGACAACTCAACGAAGACGACGTCCAAGTTTACTGTATCGACGATTCCTTTTTCAGCATCGTTCATTTGTCTCTTCTCTTCCAGAATTGTTGTCTACCTGCAATAACCAAACGTTAGATTTCTCACAATACTTCAAGTCATTTAAGAATCTATTTTACAAACGAAAACTAAATCAGTAATCAAATCAAAGTTATGCAAAATTAGTTAGCTCAACTGATTCGCTCATCAAATCAATTGTGATGACGAAAACGTGTTCCAATTGCACTTCATGCCAGTGCAATCGTTCGAACGTGATCTGCTACCATTAATAAAGGAAGCAGAAATTATTTGGAAAAAAACGTCGATAATCATAGAACAAAACTATCAATTACTTCAACTTCTGCGTGGAATGTCTATAATTGAAGTAGCGTTCATTTCGTTCCGGTAGCAAATAGCTACCTAGCTACGTTCCTGTTGTTTACAATGTACTTTTATACAATTTTCAATTCTGATATGCAGACTTCATAGAAAAACTGCGTCATCCAAACTTCAAGAAGTTCCACTTGAAAAAATCACAATCAATTCGATAGCATATTAATGGATTTCATTGCCTTTGTTTCGGAGAATGTTTAATTAAGAAGATGAGGTAAAATGGAAAAACTAGTGGAAAGTATAGACGAACAAGAATTTCCCGATTGATGCTGCAAATAATGAAGTAAGGGCCAGCAACAAGCAACTTGCATTGTTTCCTTCCTTTGTATAAAAGGCATCCATTCCTTTGATGAAAACGAAGATTTAGTTATTTGATGTGTTCTATATGTAGTCGCATTGCAACAACATACACGTCGATAAATTGATTACATACAACTATTCCAATTAGATAATTCAACTAATCAAATTCCTCTTGGACGAATGAAATAAAATATTTGGCTTTCGTGGCGCCCTCGTGCAATGGCAGTAATTAAATTTTATTGGCGATTCCAATGAAATTATTTCGTTGTTTTTTTTATTATTAAACTTTTAGCGAGTTCAAATGGATTCGAGCTTTATCAATTAATTTTTCAAATTATAAAATTGGCGTTGGGTTTATAAACTAATTGAAATTGAGATATGCCATTTAATTAAAGCGAATTTTTGTTATTCAATTTCCATAGATTGCTTTCAATGATTTCAAATGAATCTTGCATTGTTTTCTAGGAGTGAAAATGATAGACAAACGAAAAAATCATTGATTGTAGATTTGCAATGACGATTTCATCATCGAAGATTCCTTCGCGCCTCGTTATTTTTCTGCGCATAATTACCTTTGTCGCTATTAGTCATAAAAAAAGTATTAGCATTGGCAAGCCGTAACATACATGCCTTTTTACGGTGTGACATGAAACAAGCAGGCAAACATTATGGTTACTGGTGGTGTTTTGCTGCTGGATGATGCATTGTGGAAAGTGTCGGCTGCAAAAACCACAACGTTGGTCGGACACCAACCAGGAATTGCTTATAAACCAACCAACGTAAACGTTTTTATGTGTGTTTTTGTTTATTTCCTAATTGATTTTTGCGTGTACTTTTTCCTGCGCTAGTTATTTTTTTATCTGATCGCATTTCCTTATCGGAAGTATAAAAGAAACCAACTGGATTATTCAGGAAATTCGCCTCGAAATTTGCATACACAGAGAAATTGTCGCATGAAATAAACAAATTCGAATGCGGATCGTGAAATTTTCAACCCATCTCTCAGAAATTACATTTTTTTGCTTCAAGTTACTAACTCTGTGATTAAGCATACTTATCCATCGACTTCACATCATACGAACCCATATAATACGTTGCTGGTATTCAAAGGAAGATTGTAGCCAAGCAACAAACTGAAGAACAAGGGACCACATTCTACTGGAAGGTAGAGAGACTCCGTGGACCGATTCCAGCAGAGCTGTTGTTCGCTTCTTGCATGTATGGAACGGTCGTCAGTGTCAAACTCCCCCACAATGCTGTCACAAGCGACAGTTACATAGGTTTGCCAGATATCTTCAAGCTGCCCTTATGTATACCTTCCTTTCCCGTCTTCTTCGCGCCTCCTTGTTCGCCAGCATCCAGATTCCTTTCATGCTGCCACCATGAGCTGTGAGCCAACCGCAGACGGTTCGATACCTCTTGGTCTTCATGGCTTGGCATTCCAAAGTTGCAGCAAACGAGAGCTGTGGTTTCGACCATAGGACTAGTAGTAGTACTTCTTGGACATGTGCAACTCATTTGGCGAAATGAGCAAATATTACTAAAAACAAAAAACATTAGAGTTGCCAAACTACGTACACTAAACATCTATCAAAGTACAATTTACAAGTTGTTACAATTTCTGATGATTGTCAGGGTAAAATTGCTTGTTGTTCAAGTTTGTATTGAGTCATTTCTCATTTGGGCCAAGAAAAAAAGAAGTTTTAAAGAGTGGGGGCTTCCAGGAATTGGAAGAAACGAAAAAAGAACGTCCAAAAATCGCTTCTCCGAATTGTCATGGTGGTACTACCGAAAAAGAAGTCGAAAAAACAACCAATAAGACTCAAAGAAGAAAAAAATACAAAAGTATCCCTATCGGACAGTGCAGTTCTCAGGCATCTTAAGCCATGTGAGCGTAGTCTGTATCGCTGCAGAAGATACCCAGGTAGAAGGTAGAGGATGCCAGCCGACATAAGACGTGGAGGAGAAAAAAACTTTGGCTTCAGATCGCATTGCGTCCACCAGCGCAGACATCATATGATTCACGTCCGTTTTTCGTCCAGCAGCAACATTTCTTCGGCGTCATTATTCCTTCTTTTTTTCCTTGCTTACTCTGTCGCTCCTCCAGGTTGCTCTGCAATTCCATTCCACTGGCTGCTGCATGGACGACAACTTTTTATCCAAAAAACCATCAGCATGCACTCGTTCGTTGCATTCGCCTCCCGACTAACTATGCATTGCTTTCGGCTCGTTGCTGTCTTATTTTCCTCGCTCGCGTACTTTTCGTTTTCGTCTTGTTGGCGTCCGCTGGCGTAGGTATATATTCTTTCGTTTCATTGTTGGATGCTTGTGGTTTTTGTTGAGCGTTTTGCTCCAGCTCCAACGTAACGTAATGCCATCATGGCAGTTGTTTCACTTTTTCTCGCCGTGTTCGTAGACGAGTTAACTGAATTCTTATCAAATTCTTTCTGGATATAATTTTATGGAATGTACCGTAAGTATTTTAGCGCGCTTGCATGTGTGTGCTTGAAGGCTGAAATGTGGAGCTGTTGTTTTGAAACTATCCGATGAAAGATGAAAATTGTGAAGGTTTAGATTCATTTTTAAGTCAGCATCTTGAAAGTAACTAAAATCTATTTCAATATTAGAATATTGGAAGCAATTGTTTAGAAGTAAAAATCAAATGAGAAAATAGGTTTCAAATTATTGCCAAAAACGAAATACAAAAAGAGTCAAATATTGAGAATGCAATTTGGAAACTAAAAATATTAAAGTTGCATAACAAACAGGATGCGGATTCATAGAAAAAACAGTCGTTAATAATAAAAAAACTAAACTAGAATCAAAACCACAAGCTATACCTGGAAGAATACCAATTGGATACGAAAGTATCTAAACATTATTCACTACCAAACCAACAAATAAATAATTTATCAAAGAAAAACACCAAAGGACTAAAAATATAAACCCTTACAATGCGTACAACTATTCCTTGGCAAAATGTTTGCTATACTTTGCTCATAAAAAAACAAAATACCAGAACCAATGAAAAAAACCAAAGGATTTGCAACAAATACCCAAGCAACATGGCATGTACAATATAAATTGCACAATATTTACGTCTAGGATGGCATCGAAGCCAACTTATTGATGATATATGGTTGGCGGCTCTTTGCACATATTTTTACAAGTGTATAATGCCTGAAATGCCAACATATTTTTCATGAATAACGCAGATTTCACTTTGCGTTTCATATTCCATTCCCATCGTAGTAATATTTACACATCTATTAAAAGCACCTTTTTTCTACGTGCTGTATTTATAATAAGCCTTCCTTGGCTGGTTTGCACGCATAGGTATCGAGTGGAAAGCCGTTGGCGACGTCGTCGTCGGCGTGTACTTCTTTCTACAGGCGTACCACGAATTTAATCAGCAGTAAAAACAAGCCAGACGAATATTACGCATTTATGTGCAGAAATACGAAGATCGCAAACGACCGAGAAATGCCCATCCCCGAACCCATTCATTTCCTCCTGTTGTTTTAATTTCGCAGATAACATGCAGAATCAAAGTGCGGTAATGAATCTAATTGCAAACAGCGAAAATCACTTCTTACTCAATAAGAAGAATCATGCATATGCATGATGCACCTGTATAAAGTGCAAGTCCACAAGCAGGCACTTGCGTAAATGAATGTACAAACACGAATAATATATGGCATTGTGTTATATAGCACACAGCGCAGAAGAGTATTTGTTTCTACTGTGCGTTTCATGCATGTTTAAATTGTATGAGTCGTCCGCGCTCAGGAAATACCTAAATATTTTCTTACTCATACTTCATATGTTGTGCATAACGAGACTTCCTGCGAGAGTTGCGAATTTTCCTTCAAAGAATAGAGTTATCATGAAAATATATCAAAGATGAAGATTTTTGCAAAAATTGAATTGTGTATGTTGGGTTGCTTAACTTTCAAATTTTTGTTGAAACAATTTGCAAACGCCCGATATGTTGTATGCATTATTGCACTACGACTACGAATGCGGCTATTGCTCATTTTGCGTGGTGTGTGGATGTGCACTAGTTGTGAATCTCTTACCTTGCGAAGCATCCAAATCGCGATTCGAGGACATGTTGCATGTTTGCCGCTGACATCACGTACAGCAACGAAGTCAGGCCAGCGTGCAGCGAACTCGTACAAGTCGTCCGTACATACGTCGAGCATCTCTTCGGCGAAATTCACGTGGTGGGCATGATGTTTAATGTTTAGGCCGCGTACGGAGACGATGCATGTGTAGGATGTTGTACATGCCATGTTTGCCTGCCCCCAACAGCAATGCCTGCTTAGTTTCAGTACTCACAGTAACCTAAAAAGCATACACAAATTATAAACGAATTGACAGCACATGCAAAAAGTTACGCGTTTGTTGGTTGCCTTCTTGTAATTGCCCAGAGCATGTGAAGAAATATTGAAGCAGGCCTATGTTGAATCCGGACACAACGAACAATTCGATTCCAAGTTTTAAAAATGCGTGTGCATTCAGCAAATGGATGAAATTTCCTGCAAATTTAAATAGGGTTATTTCAATTCTCTGGACGACACTAGAATTGTAATGACGTCATAAATGCATGACATGCCAGATTCGCGAGAAGCGGAAAATGAAAACGCGCTCACCGATGAATGAATGAAACGCACACGTCCTTGACAATCAAATCCGTGCTGAAGCACGTACACAATCACTTATAAACGAATGTATAAAGTTATCGGCGATGTGTTGTACGTAATTATTGCAATGTTTTGCCGGGCACTTGAGACGATTATGTAGGTTAGCGAACACATGATCGTTGCGCGCAAAAGAGCGCGCCATAGCGGAAAGAGCACGGGTATAGTAGTGCGCATGCGCAGTACGGAATCGTCGTGGATGCACGATCGTGCCGAACGCGACATCGTGCGCTGCTGCTGCGCTGGCCGACTCGTCGAAGCTGGCCGTCAAAAGAAAATGGCGGCGCGCGGTTCGCAGGGAACGCTGAACGCTCCACACGCGCCCAAAATGCACGGAAACAACGCGCCCTAAATTGTCGCCGCGTCGCTCCGAGTGTGCAGTTCGATGTGCCGCAATTAGTGTCCGAAGCTGGGAGCCGTGGCTGCCGACGATGGATCACAAAAAGTCGCCGATCCGCCGCACCAAGCGGCAGGCGAAGGTGCTCGAGGAGAACTTCTGGGATTGCAGTGTGTGCACGTATCGCAACAATGCGGAGGCGTTCAAGTGCCTCATGTGCGACGTGCGGAAGGGCACGTCGACGCGAAAGCCGCGAATCAATCCGCAATTGGTGGCGCAGCAGGTCGCCAGCCAGTTCCTGCCGGCGACGAGCAACAACAACAACAACAATCACGCGCAGAAGAAGGAGCGCAAAGATAAGCGCGCGCTGAAGAAGCGGCGGCATCCGCCGCGCCTGAAGAACGTCGACCGCAGTACGGCACAGACGCGCGAAGTCACCGTGAACAGCGTCACCGTCGTCATCACCGAGTACAAGCCCAAGACGAAGAGCACCAACGAGCCGAACTCGAGCAGCAGCTCCTCGGAGTCGCACAGCGAGTCCAGCATGGATGCACGGTGAGCTCCACGACGATTCACCTGAAACATCACCGACTCCCGGTTTCTCGATCCAATGGGGCCGGAAATCGGGAAGAAATGTGTCCGAGTTCTCTAATTATTCACGTGCGCATCGAGGAGAGAGGACAATGACATTTGCACATTGCGCTCTCGTCGCGCCGTCATTGTTGTGTGTCAGTGTTAGAAGTTCCGCTCACGCGCATGCGCTCACATCGAATGTAGTGCCTCACGCGAACAATATTTGATGTAGCCAGGCAAAACACTAAACTGAGAAACATCCAATTCGAGAAGAATTCTAATTTATTTATCGCGATGAGATAGACCTTTGATATATTTATAGTTACCCAAACAAAACACACGAATATTAATGTACATAGCAACAAATTTGGACAGCAAGAACGAAACAAATGACAGCAGCATTTGTTGTGTTGTTACGATGTTGAACGAACGAATATTGGAATACTGCCGATCCAATATGACAGAAATTCAAAAAAATACAACAATAACCAGACTACATTCAAAACGTTGAATAAAACACTGCCTGTCTAATGTACCAAACAAACTAAACAAACAAATGAAACGCAAAACAAGTTACCTACATAATATACATGTAATTGTCGCCTATGCAAAGACTTTTATACAGGGTGTTGTCGTAAATTGTAGAATTCGCCCTGTATTGTTGACCTCTTGTATAAAGACTGATGTAACATCACAAAACCTGCAGAAAAGCTTACTACAAATAACTATCTAGATGTTCTTTGATGATAAAATGTGTGTCAGGATCCGAAAATATGTAGGACTATTATAAAAATTTGATCAATCTTTCAATGGTCATCGTTTTCATGTGGAATGTTCACATGAACTTGAACCAATCAACCGAATGCAGTTTTTTTTTGGTTCATGCGTTTGTTAATTAATGGTCACCACGTCAATTGTCAATCAATTATAATTACCCTGTTGGATGGGCTCCATTTTGCGTGAGCTTCATGTTTGCATTCCCCATTTTGATTTTTAATTCAATTACACATTGTGAACGCGATGATGACTGAATTTGTTTTCGATGGCATTTGATGCAATGAATTGGTTATGGGTCGAACCTGAATACCTCAATTGGCAGAAAGAAAAGCACAGAATTAGGTGAAAAAACGATGGGTTGCTAGGCAACCGTTAAATTTTTTTGTTTATATAATAAACACAACATGAATATGTAACGTATCCTGGAATTATGTGGATTTACATTATAACACTGCAAAATTATTTATGCATACAACAAACACACAAAACACAGAAGTACATAACATATAACTTGATTGCTCATTGTTGATACATATATATCTATTGTATATTAAATATTATTATTATTACCGATGGAAATAATTATTGTAAACTATAAACTATTTATGTCAGGCATGGGAGATGCCCGAGCATTGCGAATTGATGGCTGAGGGGATGGTTTGGTGGGATTAAATGAAATTTTCAAAATAAAGACGATGTCAGTTGTACTGAAATGATGTTGATCATGTATTAATGTTTTGTTTTCAATTGTAGAGTCCGGAAGATTCACCTGACAAACGAATTTGATGTCGGCTGCTGATGAAATATATTCGTGGACGTTTCCGGAACCGTTTCGATGCCGGGATAGAGCGCAATAATGGAAATCAATACGCGGGACAAGGAATTAATTATGTTGCCCAATAAAGATTATTTGTTTATTCGGAACACGTTGGAAATGTCAACAAGATGACAATTTAATGGCCGATGCCTCCCCGACTACGACAAAATTTAAACATAATTACATATTGAATAAAGCACGCAGCGAACGCCGTTTCGGCGGGGTGTAATATTAATGATTGTCGAAATGAAATTCCAGCCGAAGTTGAATTGCTTCGGTTGCCAAGGCAACGCTGAATGGCAAAGCCGAAAGCGATGAATAAACTAAATGCCAGCCGCGTTTCCAGCCGATTCGCATATGTTACCAGCACAACATTCAATTTTATTCCGTTTCGCAGAAGTCCCATTTTAGTGACAGTCAAATATTCCAAGATTTCTGTAACTAGCAACAACGAATTTGTGATTGTTTGCTAGAAAATTGAATGAATTTGTTCTTATTATATGAAAAATCAATTGAGGATGTTTTGTATTGTAGTTGTAAATCAATATGGCGGCTTTTCAGTTGTTACCATGACGACAAAACAAAAAAACTTAGCGTAGGGTGTTGAAAAGTATAAATTGTAAACTTCAAGGTGAAAGCTCAATGTATTTTCCTAATTATTATCATCAGCAACGATGAATAGAATAAGGTGATGGTGATTGACAGTAGATAGAAAAAAAATGAGAGGAAACAACCTTGAAAAGTGCAACACGATTACACAAACATCTCAAACGCGGTGCGCGACGAACGAAACGAATTACAACAACGTAGGTGTAGTAATAAAAATAATAATAATAACGACGATAATAACAAAAATAATATTCACGGCATTGGAGGAGCAATTGTGCAACAATGCCAACGAAAAAATTACATGAATATGAAAGAATATTGCTCAGCGTCTCGACGTATTGTTGTTTTCAATGTTTCTTCACATTTTTTTTCGCGTTCGAGCGTTCCGTTTCGTTTTGCATCATAAGGCTATGAAATCGTAGAACAAAAGGATGGAAGGATTAAGCGAAAAACAAAAGAAGCGATGGCCTTCAGTTCAGTTGGTTGCTGGTTGGCAATGCTAATGTGCAACTATCTATCTGGCAATCAATTCGCCAAACGAAATCGCTGACTGCACATGACTGGGATTCGTTGTAGTCATTTGCAATATTTCGTACTTGCAACCGAAGGCTGCTTGGAATTTATTCTGCCAGGTGTAGGTTGGAACGGTAGAAAGCAAGGATGGAGGAAAATAATCGTCCTAGAAAAAATGGACCAAATAACGGAATATATTCAAGGTAAGTATGATGCGAGAGATTTTTTTGGTTTTGTGGTTGTCAATCAAAGTAAATATTAAAATTAATTGTCGTATTATGGTATTATCAAATTTGGTTCCAATCGGTTCAGCCGTTTGGATGTTGTTCGTTGTTAAATTGAGAATAATCGAAAATTCTGCATTCTATGTACCCCATTTTGCAAGTTCGGGTATTTCCGAGTCCCGCAGAGATTTGGGACCAAGACCAATCTTATTTTTTCGTAAAAATACTATAAATACCGTTTGAATCATCCAAATCGGTCCAATAGTTTCGGAGATATGAAAATTTTTGAAAACTCGAGCGATTTTAAGAATTTCCTATCGGTTTTTTCGCTACAAACTTTTTTTTCAAATTTTTTATTCGAACGCGATTTCTGCTCTCCCCATGACCAAAAGCGCATGAACCCATAGATTTTTGGAAAGTACTCATCGATACCTACAATTTGGTTCCAATTTTAGTTTATTTGGCCCAACGGTTCAAAAGCTACACGCAGTTTAAGTCGCGAAAGAAAGCGAAAATTTTGCATTTTTAGGACACCATTTTTTAGATTCGGGTATT
>JARJDZ010007794.1:0-12954 GCA_030264555.1 Aleochara sp. GC000083
TCAATATTGATTCAGGTCTCCGTCAAACAAACGCCAACAAAAGGAGCAAGAAGTCGAATTGTTTGTTATTTCGCCCGAAGAAATAAATTAAGTCAATACCAACCAAAGTAGTACTTATCACGCCCAAAATGGGCTGTTTGATTAATGGAGTCATTCGTTCGCTCAAGGAAGCCGCAAAGCGGGGAATTTATTGCGATAATGTGGCCACATCATAAAACACATACGTAATAATGGCGCCTGTTCTGATTCGCTTCATATGTTTGAAATTATAGTCGATTCTCTCTTGTAACAACATTTCTCAAAATAATTATTAGCGTTGAACATATATAGGCAACCTTATATACAATGGAGTATGAGTGTGTATTTTAAGTTGCCTACTGTTACTGACTGTGAAATCTGTCAAGTATCTGTCAGAAATTAAATGTCATTTAGATGAGTAAATGTAATTAAATTCATTTGATACTTAAATTTCATTAAAAAATCTGAATGACATTTCTTCGTTTCTAAAATTGAATCCAGATGGCGCTACATCCCAAATTTAATTTGAAAATTGTAACGGTCATTTCTAACGATACAGATTTCACTGTATTTAAGATATTCGCAGCATTCAATTTCAATATTTGCTTTTAGCAATGTTATCTCCACTTGTTCACGCATGCGTTCAGGTTTTCACAACATCATCAACAATCAGCGTCAATTATTTCCCGCGTATTTTTAGTGCGCGTGTGGCCTAAATTAGAAGCGCTCGCACGCAGGCGAAAATGTGTATATTTTTTTTTTCCTGAGTGTTTTTGATTTCGATGGCAATATCCATAAATTCGCTTGAGAGGTAAACACAAATAACGCGAAGAAAAAATTCGCGTCAATGTTGTGCAAAATATTGCTGCAATTTGTCCGAAAAACATTGACATAGTTTTGCGTTTTGGGTTACAGATGTTTCTTTAAAGTGTTTTTAAATTTAGGGATTTTCGTTTTTTTTGTGATGCCAATACATAAATCTGAAAAAAAAACTATGAAAAAACCATAATTCAATTTCTTCAAAAAATAATTGTATATTTATGGTCGTCATAGCAACCAGAAAACAAAATGTAAATCCAACCGTTAATAATTTGGAAAATCATTGATAATCAAAATATAAATTCGTAATTAATTTCCAATAAATACAAATAACACTGAATGAATCACATAACCTCAGGTCATCGATACGATCAATAATAAAAAATCGATAAATTCGAATCGATATTCGCTAAAGAATTTCCTCGTAAATGATTCATTTCAATGCTTCTCGAATATGGAGACGTCATCATCTGATCCGAATAACATTTGCATCGGACGGCAGCAATGGAATGCAAATTCAATGTCAACGAGTGATGTCAATAATGGCAAATTAAATCATCAAAATAAATAAACAACGACCGAATGAACCGTTTGTTTATACGATCGCGTTCGTCAGCTGCAATTCGCTGGATTGGAATGTATCAGATGAGTTTGGTGCCAATTTATGCAAGTGAATCAAAATGGCGAAAAAAATTACATGCAAATCAATTGTTTAGTTTAGAGTTCTTATGTTGAAAGAGTTCCAAAATTCATTTTGTTATTAAAATACATTTTTGTGATGGAAAATAGAAAATATAAAATGCAATTCAGATTTTAAATTTTAATTAAACAATAAACAAGTTTATTCATATTATATATGTAATGTAATTTGCAAAAATTGTAATTCAGATTTGGTAAATATAATTAAGAAATCATAAGTTCAGATTATCAAATGTAATTGAGAATAAATCAAATGAAATTTAGAAGAGTTCAATTGCAAATCAGATTAGTGACACTTTTTGTTAAATAATAATTCAGTTTTGACATTATTAAGTTTATAAATATTACTTAAATCAACTTCAATGAAATCAAAATTACATGTAATACTTTCTAAATTTGAAATGACAATTTTTGAATATATTTCATGATTTGGATTACATTTATGCATTTTGAATTAAAAGTGACATTTTCAGGATTTCAATTCACGATTTGAACTTTGTGACAATATGTCAAATTTCTCAATTTTTCATTCCTTCTTTTTTCTGAAATTTATTTGCAATGAAATTTCATTATCCATGAATTAAGTTATCATTGATTCGCAATCTTCAATATACGAACCAATCACTAAGAAAATATGCGAAAAAGTGTGATTAAACCAACCTTGAAATAATAATGACATAATCGAATTGATGAATTCATAAATCAATCTCTTGCTTCGCTTGTGGCTCAATACTCAACACAAATAATGACAATGAGCGCAGATTGTCGGATAGTTTAAATATTTCCAGTCGGCACGTGCGAGATTTCTAATTAAATTTCAATTAAACGTGTCGCTCCCACAAGTTGTTAATTATTGCACTCGCGATTTGCATTCGTTTGCAATAAAGTAGTCATTTTTTTTTTGGTTGGTTAGTGATTTGTGGTTTGCGTAACAGATTATTGATTTGTTTTATCGACTTTCTCAGTCGAGGTTTTTGCGTTTTGTCGCCTGAAGGCGCTTTTGTTGTAATTTACAAATTAAAATGACATGTAATCAATTAATTAATATTCTTATTGGGAATGAGTAAAGGTTGCTTATTAATGTAATAACCTATAATTTTGTTTTGTTGTTATTGTGCAGCTTTTTCGAATTGTAGAGTTTTTATGCAATTTATTGTTTAAGTATTTGCAATAAATGCAAAATTTACAAAAAAATGATTAAGGAAAAAAATTTGATTTTTAGTTTTTTGAAAATATACGAAGGGTTTTATTAATTGTTCAAAAATTCAATGTTTTTTAAGTTTTCTTTGCCCCACTGTTTAAAATCAAAATTTAAGGTAATTAAACAGTTTCTGTTGTAAATTCCCAAATATTTGGCAATTTTAATAACAGGAAATAAAGAAATAAGTTAATGATATTAATTAGTAATTATGAAAATACATTAATGAATATTTTGCTTTTCAATCTTTTAAAAAACAAAAATCTAAAAAGATTTATTTTTGCAAGTTTCATTTTTAATGTTTACTTCAATTTTCAGAGAAATCAAGTAAATTCAAATTTAACAGATTCTAAAAACATCAATTTTAATAATAATCAGTAATTGTTAGTATTTTTTATACTATTAAATTGTTTAAAGTGCTGTTGAAATAATGTTTATTTTATTTCCTGAAGTTTAACTTTTAAAGTTTTAAATTAATTCTCACAAAGAGTCAATTCTTTTTTGAATTATAAAAACGTTGATAAACTTGATAAAAATGTTATTTCAGTAATAATTAATAATTATCAGCAATTACAATTTAAGGTATAAAAAATTGTACTTTCGATTTTTATTAAACTGAAACATTAACAATTTGCAAATATCTTTTTTTTTCGCTGCTTTCAAAAAGTGAATTCTATTGAAAATTATGTTGCAAATCAATTTTTGAAAACAAAAAGTTATCCATTATTAGTAATAATTAAAACTCATTACTAACTATCCAAAAATTTTAAGAAATAATGTCGAAATTTTCATTTGTCAATTATCTCATCACAGTTTTTATAAAAAAAACCGTTTAAGGAAGGAAATTTGGTTATAAATTTTCTGAAATTTATGCAATAATTTTTGTTTCTTCACAAAGTTACATGTTTTCAAGTTTAATTTCTGTGTCATTTTCTTTTTATGAAATAACATTTATTTGATTGTATATTTTTGAGATTAAAAATCAATTTATAGTAGAAAAGAAAATAAATATTATTGTTAGTAAGAAAATTGCAATATTGCAATTATATTTTACTAACAAAGCAAACAAAACAAATTGTTTAAAAACCTTTGAAAAAATAAACAAATTTAAGAAAATTGCAATCTCATTTCTAAACCACTTTATAATTATTGTTAATCATTCATTCAACTTAATAAATAAAATAAATAATAATTTATCGACGAAAAGATTTCCATTATAAATTTGAAATGTTTAAAAATCAATTTGTAATAAAATTTTCAATTTTCCAATCAAATTTTGCAAAGATTTGCAAAGATTTCATTGCCAAAATAATTTTTAAGTAAAAGTTTTACAACTTTAAAGTATAAATTTCGTCTTATATGAAAACGTTCAATTTTTGAAAATTTTGAAGATTAAAAATCAATTTATACGACTAAAAATTTAAAAAAAAAATCAGTGCAAATATAAAAATAACAACATTGCAATTCAAATTGAAATTTTCTGCGAATGCCAAACAAACAAAACGAATCATTTGTTTAGTCTGAAGCAGTCATCTTGAAAAAAAATATAAACAAATTCAAATCAACACCTCAATTCACGCCTCATTTAAAAACCACTTCATAGTTATCACCAATTATTCAACAAAAGAATCTCTAAACGACCAACCTTCAATTCAACAATAGACATTAGCTCATTAATCCATTTTCTTTGTATTTTTAAACTTTTCATAATTTTTTTTTTTTTAATATAACCGCTTTTTTTTTTTTGTTTTTTTTTTTTTGGGTTGATATTGTGAATGAAACAAAACTGAACGATTTTATTTCGTGTGAAGTGAACGAAACGAATGCTAATTTTCGGATGCTCCTAATGTGTTTTTGGTTAATCCATCCGAAATTAGGTCACACATTAAAATATCCATAATGCATCAGCATCAGTCTGATGCGAATACTAATTGACATATAAGCGGCTCGCGCATGCGCACGCGCTCGCGACGCGAAGAGCGTTTCAATTAATTATTATTATTTTTTCTTTCTTCTTCGTCTTCTCGTTCGAATTTCGAGCGCTGCATGCAAAACAGATGATGTCATTCGCCGCATGTGCGTGTGTATCCGTTCGTCTGATGACAAGAAGTCAACAATTTTAATTCGAATCGTAAACAAATCGCCTCTGTATAAATGCCAGCGTTATAAGAGGTGATTATGTTAACAAGATTCGTTCGGGACGTGTAATTATTTTGTTCGTTAATTGTTGTTTATGTCTTCTAATCGTTGGATGGGTGTCGTTAATATTGTTGTCATTTTTGTCGTTGCAAATTTTGGAATTTCAATGTTGTCTCATAAATTCTCAAATTTTGATGATTTACGGAGTATTTTTTGATGAATTTGTTTAATTGTAAACGACCTTTAAAAATCTTTTAAATTTTACAAAATTTAGATTTTAAAAGTTGTCTCATAAATTTTCAAATTTTATGATTTACGGAATATTTTTTGATGAATTTGTTTAATTTTAAACGACATTTAAAAGTATTTTAAATTTTGCAAAATTTAGATTTTAAAAGTTGTGTCATAAATTTTCAAATTTTGATATAATAGGGAATATATTTAAATGAATTTGTTTAATTTTAAACGACCTTTAAAAATAGTTTTAAATTTTGAAATTTTATTTTGTAATTTTCATTGCAAATTTTTCAACTAAACTTTTAATTAATACATTAAAATACATTAAAATTGTTTGAATTGATTCTATAGTTTTAACAAAAATTCATATTTTCGTTAAAATTATAATATTTTCTTTTGGTTCAATTGAATAATAATTTATTTGGTTATCAAAGATTTTAATTTCATTTTACTTCAAATTTGACAAAATTTAAAGAAAATTGTTTAAATTTATTTTTTTGGTTTTATTGAAAAGATTTCTTTAATGATAAATTTGACATTATCATTTTAAAGTCATTCATTTAAAGCAAATCTAAAATTAATTCTTATCAGTTCACTTGCTTTTGAGATATTTGTAATTATTAAAATTGATTTCTTAAAATAAAAATTTGAAAACTTTGAGAAATTAATCCTTTTTCTTCACATTTTGATATCTAGCTTTGTTCCATGATAAAAACAATTTAATTACTTCATTTTCGATGTATAACAATTTAAAAATTGGAGAAATTCTCAAAAGAATAGAATCATTTGCAAAAATTCGAAAGAAAATTGAATTTTAAACTTGAATCAATTTTTTAGTTTACTTTAAGAAGGAATATTTTTACTTCCGGTATAATTATCATTTAAAGTTATGAGTCATTTAAATGGGAGTTTATTTAACTATTTAAATAACTAAAACACATTTTTATGGTTTTTGTGGTTTTTAAGATATCAATGATTATTTTGCAACTATCAATGAAACAATTGAAATAAATGATTCAACTTCCCACGGAAATAATTCGTAATCTTTTGGTGATAACAATTCTACGTTGCACATCGTTTAAATTACATTTAATTGAATATGCAAATTTGCAAATATGATTATTGTGTGTTTTGTGGTTTTTGAGATATGAACAATTTTACAAATACAAATATCAGATTCAAAAAATTCTTCTCCAAATAATAATTAATTTATAATAACAATTTTTGTGTCTTATAATCCGAATGTACATTTATTTAAGTTTACAAATTTTTGATTTTTTTAGTATTTGAGATATTTGCAATTTTATTGTGCAAAAATTATTGAAACATATAAATAATTTAAATTCAAGTATTTATTATTTTTTTTAGAAATATTTATTTTATATCATTTGAAATACAAAATTTATTTAAAAAAAAAATATTTAAAATTATAGTGAAATATTTGAAATAATTGATTCAACTTTAAATCTAATGAAATCATTAATATTTATTGACAATAATTTTATGTTTTATATTTTTTAAAAAAGCCATTTAAGTAAGATAATAAGTTTATAAATGAAATTTTTATAGATTTATTGTTTTTCAGATGAATGCGATTTTTTAAAAACATGACATCAGAATTTAAAATAAATATTAGAGAAATAAACCAAAATATTAATTATTTTTTTTCTATAAATTACTTCAGAAACAATGTATTTTGAAATTCACACTACTATAATTTTTATTATTATATGCAAATTTAATACTTTCGAAAATAACTGAAATCTGTAATTCGTTATCAAATTATAACTATAAATTTCATTTTATAACAATTTTATCAACAAAATTTAATGGACTATTAAGAAAAATATGTTTGTTGTTTGTTAGATCGATGGTTTTAAAACCCATTTTCATTGTTTTTAATGTTACCAAATAAATTATTATTCAATTGAACCAAAAGAAAATATTATAATTTTAACGAAAATATGAATTTTTGTTAAAACTATAGAAACAATTCAAACAATTTTAATGTATTTCACAAGGAACATTTCAAACAATTGTTCTTATCTAACAAACTCCTGGAATGATAAAACTGATCTTGTTGCATTTTATGGTTAATGAACTTCTTACTTGATATAAATCTTATATAACACTGATAATATTCATGAAACATGAATTTTTTTAGTTTATAATGTAAATTTCATATTTGTGAGTCATTTTGCTGCGTTAGAATTTTTGCATTGATAAGAATATGTTTATCTAGACTAGTTACATGATGATTAAATCTTATTCTGAATGATGCATATTATGACCTCCTTAATTTCATGATAAGAAAATTATTCATTTGATTCAATTCCATCCAAATTTCTTGTAACTTTCTAATTAGGAAAACATTATGAAATCTTATTCGATAAGAAATAATTTTAGGTACGTTTACCTAAAAAATTACCAGATTTTAGTAACAAATTCAAAATTTCATTGTTGACAATACAAAATATTTAGCCATTTCTAATTTTTCAATTTTCACTTATAAAAAAACTAATTTGATTATTTTCTTAAATTTCAATGACCAATTTTTAGTTATTTCACATTTTATATATTAATATATATAAAATATAATTTTTTTTAATTTAAACATTTAAACAGTTCTTTAAAATAGTTGACTATTTTATTTGAAAAAAATAGGAAT
The DNA here is from genome assembly GCA_030264555.1 of Aleochara sp. GC000083. NCBI lineage: Eukaryota > Metazoa > Arthropoda > Insecta > Coleoptera > Staphylinidae > Aleochara > Aleochara sp. GC000083. The sequence goes on from JARJDZ010007794.1 coordinate 7,779, forward strand.
ATTTTTGCTGTAAATTAAATATTTGAAATTTTTGTTTTCATTTGTTTAAACTATTTTAAATTTGACAGAATCAAGTTGATTATCATCAAATATATTCATTCATAAATTCAAAAAAAAAAATATAAACTCGACCCCAAAACGTTTAATTTGCAAAATACCTCATCAAAAATTTAAAACCAAAAAAAAAAAAAAATCATGCAAAATCTCACCTTTCGATCACTTCCTTCTCCTCCTCGGATACAAAATGCAAATTCGTCTAATTGGCAACACGAAACGAAGAAAACGATTCAACCAATTGTTGTTGCTGCCGTTGCTCCTGTTCGCGAATGCTGCTTATCTCTTCAGTGAACGCGCATGCGCAAGAAACTTAACTTTGTGGCTTAATCACTTCGTGTTCGTTAACGTGTGCATATTCAGCATGCACTCGTCGTCGTCGAGGATGGCGATATGCAAACGAACCGAATGCGGCGATGCCTTCGTTCGAACTGAGGTGCTCGAGTCGATTTTGCGCGCATATATTGCCCACAAACACAATTCAAGTCCACATAGATAAAAATACATACTATACCTATGATCGTGCTATAGTCGATCTCATTAAACTTCATTAATGCGTCATTAACGCGTATTTGACTTAAGTAAGTGGCGCCATCTTTTTTAATAGTAAAAAATATAAAATCCATTTTGATTCGTAAGTTGTAATTAAGAGAGTTGCAAATTAAATCAGATTTTTATATGTAATTCAGTTTGCAACAATTGTAATTAATTTGGTAAATATAATTGAGCAAACATAAGTTTAATATAAGAAATGAAATGAAATTCAGAAGATTAGTGACACTTTTTGTTAAATAATAATTCAGTTTTAACATTGTTAATGCACTCAGTTTATAAATATTACTTAAATCAACTTCAATGAAATCTAAATTATAGTTAATGATTTCTGAATTTCAAATGACAGTTTCTGAATACATTTCATGAATCTGAATTACATTTTACATTCTGAATTAAAAGTGACATTTTCTGGATTTCAATTCAAGATTTGAAATTCATTTGATATTTCTAATTTCTTTTAAAAATCTGAATTACATTTATTTTTCAGAAATTTAATTGATACTTTCTAAATTACAACTTGAAAATGTATTATATTTCTTAAACAATTATTAGAATATAAGTTATCTAAAGTACATATCACTAAATTTTAGCAATTCCCAAAATATACTTTTTAGAGTAATGTTTTTATGAATAATTATAAATTTCACTTTGCAATAATTTTCAGATATTTTTGAATTTCCAATATCTATTTACTTTACTTAATTTTTATCAGGAATCAATCAGATTATGATTTCGTTATCAATTTACAATCATTTTTTCCTGAAATTCCCAACCTTGAGAGTAATCTTTGTGAATTCCTTGCACGTTTCTAATAACTCACATTTCGCAAAAACAATTTCTCTAGGAAATAACAAGAATCCGTGATTTATGCTTTTCGTGATGTTCGAAATGTCATCGGGAATTGTCTTTCGCCAAGTAACAACAATTTAAAACGTTCTAAACACATGAATCAAATTTGGGTCAATATTTTATCACCTTGATTCACTGATAAATTTAAGGATTTCCTTGTTTATCATATCCGATCAATCATGATCGTTATAATTATTGACTAAACAATGTAATTTGATTGTTAAATGCTTAAAATATCAATAATCAATCATCTTATAAACAAGGAAAACAAAAATTTCAAGTATTTCATTACAAACAAATTATTACATTTCAATATTTGACAAGATAATTATAGGCAACAAAATTTACATATTATTTGTAGTTCCAAATGTCAAACTTCATTAATCTTTTCACGTTTATGAAAATGTTAAACTTAACAAAATAATCCATTATAAATGTAATCACATCAGAAATCTACTACTTTAATTTGTCTACACATTTTCAATAGTAATTAAAAAACATAAAATGCAATTCAAATTTGCAAATTGTAATTAAACGAACAGTATTGACAGTTTTGACATTATTAAAACATCAATGGAACTGAAACATTCAATGAAATCTGAATTACATCCAATCCTTTCTGAATTTCAAATGAAACTTCTGAATTACATTCCATTATTTTGAATTACATTTATAGCATTTAATTAAAAGTAACGTTTTTGGATTACAATTCAAGATTTGCAATTCATTTAATACTTTCTCATATTCATTCACCAAAAAACTAATTCTACATGAATCTGAATCGAATTCTTAAATAAACAATCAATCATTTTGAACGCCCTTCACATGAAAGTAACAAAAACACTCTACAATCAACAAATCAATTATTGCACGGTAAATAATCGACAATTTGCGTCTGAATTGACTCGGACGAAAACAATTATCGCATAATGCAAATAAACATCGGCTATTTTCGATGTTGTAGGTGTAAAGTGTGCAATCGAATGGGAAACATTTCGGACGCGTCGATCCGCATGGCGGAGATTTATGCGAATTTTAATAAACAAATTTCGCCGTCCATACATATGCAAATTGGATGAATGAGTCTGCTGCTCCTGCTCCTTGCGTTTCTTGTATACCTGACAACAAACAACAAGCGTTAGTAATCATTGTTCGTGTGTCATTACTATTATTAAAATTATGACATGGATGTCATAAACTGTTAGATGACACTTCAATAAACCAGTCTTAATACTACCTTCAATCCTCATAAATTCTCTGTATTGTAATTGCATCTAAATGTTTAACTTTTATTTTGTTCGTTTAATTCAAAATTTCATCGATGCATGTTTGGTTGCATATATAATCATCATTTCAAATCTTTGAAATCTTGAATTTTCTTCATTGTTAGTTCTGAAACATTTCGAAATAATATCTTGAATATCTTGAAACCTTTATATAGCATTCACCTTCAATGAAACCTTTACCAAACAGAAAATGAACAAAATTCTGATGTCATCTTGAATGTAGGCCAATTCCTAAGAAAATGCAGACAAATAAATGTTATTTGTGTGGCCTGAGGATTCGGATAATCGATCGGCCTATCATATTGGCTCATTGTCAGTGGAATTGTTACAAGATGCCCCATATTTGATTGCATTCGCATGCAAATCACTGACTTGCACTGCTTCAATTACACTGTCATTGACCCATTTACAGCTGTGCTCTTTGATTGGAGCGCCATTAATTATTATAATAACTCTGATAGCAGCCAATAAATAAATTCAATGTAATGAATTGCAAGTATTGTTTGTGCATCAATGTGCTGGGCCTGCGAACTAGCACAGCAGGCAAGAATCTGCTGTGCTGTGGTCATGGCTTTCATATCAAATTTCAGCTGGAAATACCAAGCAGTGCCAACTCAATGTGCCAACTTTAAATTCCCATTTGTGAGTTTTGTTAATCTCTTTGTTTGATGCAAAGTAACAAACATACATTCGATATTATCTCAAAATGTTATAGAGATAATTCCCACTTCAGTTTTCCGATTACATTCTAGGCTATCTGAGGATCTGTGAGCAAATAGATACTGCAATTAGGACAGCTTTAATTAAACTTTAGAATAAACTATGAAACTCATCACGTATTTTCATTAAAATCTAATTAACCACACTTTTTCATGTTATACGCTTAAATCTAATTGTAATAAAGAAGGATTTGTGCTTTAATGAATTCTTAAGTTGCATATTATTTAGTTATCATTGCAGTTAGTTGTATTTTAAAATAAGTAAATATTTACATTTGTTTGGTAATATTTAATAATAAATAATACCTTTACCGCAATCTAACGGCATTTTCTTAAAGTATTTTTATAATTTAGCGAACATAAGAAAGAAATGTAAATTAATTATGAAAATAACAATAACACATCATTATTTATTAATACCATTGTAATATTTCATCAGATAATTTCATTAAAATCCAATAATGTGCAATAATAATAAATAATATCATTACCGCTGTCTTACGGCATATATTGTAGATGAACGTAAGAGAAGTCTGTAATTCAATAATAAAAAGAAAAATAACCATTTATGAATACGTTATTATTTATTACGATCATAATAAATGAATTTGTTGTTAATAATTACGATAAAATCAGTTACGTGGCGTCACCTAGCATTACTCAAAATAAACACTTTTGATGCAATGCTCGAACAGAAATCTGTAATATAGACAAAAACAGCTGACTAGCGGCAAATAGCCGGCTCATGAAACATGCTCACAATAAGAGAATCTATGAATGCGAAAGAACCTGTATGGAAAACATTTGTGTTTGTGAAATGAAACACGGGCGAGTGTTTTGTTCGGCGCGCTCGACATCGTCGTGTGGTGTTGGTGCGAGCAACGCCGCACGAGAATATGGCGAGCGAAAGCATGCGGTATCTTATTGTGTTTTCGGCCGCAGCAGTCGCAATTTCGTAGTGTGCCATTCCTGACCGCCTCCAACCGGATCCACCGCAGGTAAGCCAAACGTACATATTCGTTTGCCAGCTACATCCACGACCGTGGCTAGATAAATCACGTTTGTGCGTGCATTAATGCGAGCTGCTGTGCGTCAATTCAAACGCATCATCGTCAGCCTGCATTGTTGTTGGTACATGGAACACGTGAATTCCATTTGCACGCCATCGGCAATGTGCGAATGCGTCGTTGAACCGCAGCGAGATTTGGCGCCTGCTGCACGCATCCAATTCGCGTCTGGCGGCTAAGTGGCACGAGCCGACGTGCCGAAAACGTGCCCGCGACTGGAATGTACGAGAATGTGCTAATTGCGAACGTTTTGCAGACGGGTTCATCATCGTGGCGTGTTTTTTTGAGGTTAGTATGAAGATTGTCGTCCGCGTCGGCCATTTTGTTGCGACTTGTCACTTGTGTGACAGGCGAACGTCAAATCGAAATCGAATCTGCAAGACGACAATCAGATATTTGTTTAGCTATGCAAATTGTGTACGCAGTGCTGCAGTCACAACGTGATAGGTGCTAAATGCTTATCGCTGACGTGCGTAATCGACTTCCTTGAAAGTATGCACTCGTCAACAAATGCAGCGCGTGAAATATGAGCGACGCGGTGTCTTATTTCTGTTGTCTCTTTTTTCAGATAAATGTCGATTCATTGACGAGGACGCATTCTTGTGCAAGGTCGTGCTGCTGTTTCGACGCCCTTGACTTCCAGTTC
>JARJDZ010007795.1:0-19980 GCA_030264555.1 Aleochara sp. GC000083
CTCAGCTCCCGGCGCAAGCGCCTTGCTAACCCACCCTGTCGGTTCGATCGTTAACTGAATGAATTCTGCACCGGGCGACAGGGTGCGTTGCGGGGCGTGGTGGCAGTCCGCCACACCCCATTCCACAAAAAATAGTTGAGCAATAATTGGTTTAACGCTTTAACGAAGGAATGCGGCGATGAATAGAATATTGATACAGTAACAAGTAAACAGTTGCAAAGTAAACAACGAACAATGGGATCGGAATGCGAGGAATGCAACCGCAGAAAACTGCATGAGGGTCGAATATAATAGAATGAATAGGTAACATCTGGTCCAACACGCATTTTTTCCCAGCATTTCAATCCCATTAAGAAATATTTTTCATTATATCTCAAGAACAATTTCACCGATTTTGATGATTAATAAAGCATTTTAAAGGGTATGATTTAAGCTTTCAGTTAAACAATCTGTTTTTGCGTGGTAATTATAAAAAGAAATTGTATTTCGTGTAGTTTTCACTTATATCATGTGATGTTAAGCACACACCGTGTATTTTTTTTAATTCATCATGGTTACCCTAATGAGACCTACATATATTGTTGCTATGGTTTCTTACTATCAACTGATATATTTTGATTTGTACCAAATTAAAATACCATTGAATGTTAGTATCTCTATGAGCGGAATAACATCTTCTTATTTTAAACATAATTCATCCGGTTTTCCCTTTTATTTTTGTGCATTTTGTATGAGTTTCGCCAATGTTATAAAACTGGAAGTGAGTTATATGCGGCATGTTCACGTCTGTAAATAATTGGAGACAAGTGCATCGCGTGTAAGTATGTAAAAGAACTTGCTGCCACCATAGAGCCACTTGTCACCGCTGTCTTCTCGCTGACAAATAAGAATGAAAAAAATGTCATGCACTCGACTGCATTTTCCCGCTTGCTTTCCTCTTTTTTTTCGTTCGTTCGTCAAGGAACGAACACAGTGCTAAATTACTGCGACAGGATGAGTTTCGATTTGAAATATGCGCATCTAAAAATACGAAATTAATTGAAACATTAATTCTGACAGCAACATTCAAGCAGAGGCGACACATTCCATTTGTAATAATTTATTAGCATTCGTTTTGGACCTTGATTAGTTTGCTTATACTCTATTATTGCTTCAAGTATATTTATATAGTCTCGGCCGAAGAGACAAGCAAATAAGTTGTTAGATAGTTGTTAGGTCTTTGACTAATGATGGATGTAATTTTCTGAATTATAATGAAAGTTTTATTATTATTCCTAATGGAGATTAGAGTTATTAATATTGGATAGGGTTGAGGTTAGTGGTACGTTTTAATAATTGGATTAATTAGGTTAATTTGATTAGAGGGAATTATTTATTTTCAATTAGATGATTGGTTCAATGGGACTGCAAAAGTTTTGAGTCGTTTAACTTTTACCCAAGTATCTGTCTATTCGTTGGTGAGGAATTTGTAAGTAAATTTGGCCACAAAATGTAATTAGTTAATTTTGACTTATTTTAGAAAGTATTGAAATTCAAACAGATTTTGTGAAAAATTCTTTGTTGTCAGCTTTCACTGATAGTTTTGAAGGCCTTGTCACTTTGTTACTTCTCAAATACTTATGGCAAAAAACTTTATGCAATGGAAATTCACGGACAATTAATTTAACAATTTGTATTGTATGTATTTAACTTTGGACTTTTAGCGCTTAGCAAATCATTGGCACTCGTCGTAAAGTTGGAAACCGACACGATGTGGACTCGAACAACGGCGACGATGAAATCTTTAAAATTAATCCCGTATAATCCACAACTCCAACAATTTTATTCTCTTTGCGAGCGCTCGCTTTGGTCGACGAATGGTGATCCCATACATCTTGCAATTCGCGCGAGTGCGAACGCGCAGATTCCCGGCTCCAGTTCGTTCATCAGAATCTTTAATTAAGTTTAAGTTCTACGCGAAAAACGAGGCAAACCAAATAAGAATAAGTAATTGAAATTTGACTTGTGAGCCGGGCGACTTTTGACTTCACCCAATCCAAACTTCTCACACCTCCTCGCTGCGTGAAGAACTTCGAAGGACGCGCAAATACGACGCCGAAATTTTCATAAACAAAACAGCGCAAGTAGCAACGCGTTTAAAATAATAAAAATAAAATAATTCACAACAACTCGAATCCACGAACAACTTTCGTCGACCAAGTTTGTGAGTTTTCCTCAGCGAATTTTCAAGTTTTAACTGGCTACCGCGATAATCACGGTGCGGGTTGCGATGGACACGATGAAAAAGAACAAGAGGAAAAGAAATATACACTCCAAGACCGGCGTTTGGCACGGATACATCTGCGCAAGCAGACGTTGAGTAAATGCGTCAGTTAAAGAAGAGTTTCGATGAATGAGTCTATTGAGAATTGGCCCTAATGCAACGAGACTTTCCGAGTTTACGAAGAGGGACCAGAACCGACAGGATAACAGTCTGCAGGGCAGAAGGCAGAGTGAAGTCCTCTCCTGTCTTGCTGACTATTTGGCTAGAAAAGCCGGATGTTTCCGGGTGCGTGTGTGTGGGTGTATGTAGATAAAATGAAACAATAACGTTTTGCCAACCGCGAAACGGGCTGCTGAGAATTCTCCATGTTGTTTGGGCGGAAATGAAGCCACCAAAAACTTTCGAAGTAACAAGAATCACGGGTATAATGTGCCATTTTTGCGAAACGTTATTATGAAAGCTATTTTCATATTCTTTCTTTTTTGCATCTTTCGCATACGGATTTAGTTTTGAGAGTATAATAAAGTGGAATATACGAGATGATTATTTCTTCAATCTATAGTTATTATGGTTAAAGGTGGATATGGAAATTTAATCTGGGAATTTGAATAAACAAAATTGGATAAAATATTGATCCTTTAATAACAGTAATTTATACATTGAAAATTTTGCATATTGGAAAAATTGAAACTTGAAACAGACATAAAATATAAATGAGTTTAAGCGAAAATTGATTGATCGTTTTGATAAATCTTTAATAATGCATTCTTACATCTGAACGTTCATATTTAATGGGCCAATAAAAGTAGTTTAAAATGCAGTGCACTTTCAATATTCCAGTACACTTTTTAATCCAAAACAGGAAGTTTTTAAATGCAATTTTAGAATACTTGGAAACATTCCTTATAATTTTCTCAATTTCCTTCAAGTATTGTGATTGATGACCTCAATAGCAACATCAAACGTAGCATTTACTGTATTTATACTTCTTCGGAAAATGATATACCAGATACATATAACATCGAAACATTATAATTCCAGAAAGTTGTAACACTTGGGCGTTTAACAATTCATGATTGTAACAAGTGTGTTCAAATTGTCCTCGCACTTATTCGCCATTCGCGAGTGCACAATGCGCGAGCAATTCGACATATCTACAAGTTACACGCAAAGTTACAAGTTGGAAATTTTAAGATTAGGCACAACGAAGGCGTCGGTGGCATGGGCCACCGAACGTGAGTTTACTCATTGAAGCTCTTCGAGGCCTTGCTCGGCAATTCGGCGTCCGCTTCCTTTCCACACTCGGCTGCCGCCCTTCGAAGGCGGAAGCGTCGTCCTGGCCCAACGTGCCCGTTGTGTTATTTTACGCACCAGAAGAGCGAACAGCATCGCCAGCGTGCCACGTCGATGGAGTTTATTGTTCTCGGTGCGCGCGCGACAGTTTTCGTGTGCTTTCAACTTTCTTCGGGGGACGCTTCCGCAGACCCACCTATCTATACATATGTATAGCAGAACGGGTGCGGGGGCGTCATATATATTTATATCGTTTATAGTCATAAAGCTTCTTCGCACTTGTCCTTTCCTCCTCCTCGGCGCACAATGCTTCGCACTTCTCATTTTCGGGCTTTCTCATCTGCGGAGCCGGGGGCGTTAATGCCGCCATTCTGGCTGCTGGTTCGGAAGGTTCGGAAGAGGACCGAGCGGAAGCGCTGTGCGCGAAGACTTCTCGAGTTTATGCTCGTCCTTATTCCCATCTCATCTCGACTTTTTTCTGTGTTGATGTCATTGAGACTGTGCGGACATGTTCGGCACACACACGTCGAGTTTTTTGTTCCTGTCCTCTGCATCGGTTGGACGCTTTGTTGTGTGCGCTGTATTGTGTGTTTTTTGCCCTCGTCGTTGTTGTTCCGGGTGCATGGCGACGCAGGATGAGAAGAGACGTGTGTTTGGGAGGTTTCCATTGGGATAAGGGATGGGATATGGCGTAAGGGTAAGGTGCTTTCTGGGAATTTATGTGCGCGATGCATGTAGAGGTGTCTGATGTAAGTGACTGCAATATACAATCCACAGGATGTTGCCCAAAAGTCGGCCAACTGTTTTCAATTGTTCAGGAGTATTGCTGTAACCTACAAGATACATTTCAGTAGTCAATGTTGAAAGTACCTTTCTTGTCTTCTGTATAGGACCACAGTAGTCCTGGAAGGACCAAGGAAACAAATTCAAGAAAGAGGCAACATGAATCTTCAGAATGTTCCTTTATCCCAAATGATATCAACATTTAGGTCACCTCAATTGAAGTAACTTAAGTCTGGGTTACAGGCTTAAATCTTATCCCTGAACCTTCCAGATCTTAAGAGCTCTGACTCTCCCTTTCTTACGCCACCTTACATAGTAAATCTTCAAGACCTCAAGGATAACTTTTGAGGTACACTGTACAATGATCTATACACGTACATGAATAGATGTACATCTTCGGGTGGTTGTTGCTTTTGTTGGCAGATCCTTGGCAAACGTACACTCCGCACGTATCGTATCGCATTGCGTTCTTTCTTCGTGGGTTACGGTGTTCTTTCCTCTGTCTCTGGCGCTGACATTGTTGGAGCGCTCGGCGTGTTGATATTGTTGTAGGTGTTGTTGTTGATGCTTGTGGGCGGCGACCACCAGCGAAGAAGAGACAATATTTGTGTCCCTTTTTCGCCCGCTCATGTCTCCTGCTCTTCCCTTATTCATCCTCGTCGCCATCGTGCGCACCGACCTCGGACGTGAGAAAATATATCCCGGCCCTCTTCCTGCATCCCGGGTCTCTATGCTGGTTCAAGTGGACTCTGGTGTCCTTGAGTCCTCTCTTCATTTTTCCACATTGCACCACCATTGGGTATTGCCTTTCCTGGCACTTTGCTTTGTGTGGACCGAATTGTATTTATTTAACTTTTGTGGCTGAATTTACCGGTGTGTGTCGAATGCCGACATGCTCTCCCGATGACTTTGATAAAAGATTTATACAAATAATTCAGTTAAAAGTGTGCTTTGGCACGTTCCGGGCATCCCGGAAATTGATTTTTTGCACCATTTCTTCCCGCCTCCTTAATATATTTACTCTTCTGAAACCGGTGAGGAATATTCAAGAGATTTTGGTTGATATGGGAGATTCCACTTGAGTAGATTTTCACTGAAACGACAAAACGTCAATTGGTGCACGGCGAGCTGTTTGATCATGGTCCAACATATAAAATTAGTGATTAAATTCTTCAGTGCTCGGCCATATGGATGCCTTCCAGAATGCGAAGAACTCGAATATCCCGAGTGCTCGACGGGCACATAAAATAAGTATTACATCGGTCATCCCGACGTCGCGAACAAAAGGAAAACAATTCGTTGGGAAAGTCTCGAATATAAAACAAACTATTTCACATACAACCATTCCTTCTTCAATTCCTGCGGAAGTCCGTGGCGCATGGGGAACATGAGGGAACTTGTTCATGGCGAGGACAACAGAGCGTCGATGTCGCATTTTGCTCGCATCGATGTCTTCTTCAGAAGTTGTCAACTTCGAAGCGAATGCCCGGCCATGGGAATGAAACAGCGAAAGATTTCAACAAATAATTCAATTCGCGACCGTATTTCCCGGCGACTGTTATTGAATATTTTATGTGCTTAATGTCATACGTAACTGAAGAGAGTCGAGGAACAATTGAACATTTCCCGGAACTAAATGGAAGGCATGAAATTTCTCGAGGAAAGTAATAATTTTGTCAACGAAATAAACAGCAAAGGAAATAAACTAAATGGAACGTTAAGTAGGACTAGAATTGTTGACAGGATAATAAAGAATGTGTTGTGAAAGAAAATGGAATTGTTATTGACATTCAATTATCAATGAGTAGTTGCACCTGAAGAATATTGCCTTAAAAGCAAACAAATCAAATTGATTATTGTTGAAGGATGTTTCCGAAGAAAATATCTAGGAGTAGCAATTATCAAGTACAATATGAAATTGAGGTTTTAACGATGTTATTTAAACAAGGTTTACCATGTATATAACTTTCAGCGTCAACAATAACAGGAGCAATAAAGCAATTTGTTTCGACGCGCAAAAAATAGACAACCGGAAGCCAAAACAAAAACACCAACATGCATTATTGTAGCCTTGCTTGTCTCGTTGGTTTGCTATACTCTCTTGTGTTGTTCGCTTCACATTTTCTGGCCCTTCTGGCTGCGCGCTTGACTTGATAATACGAAGAACGGCGCCGACACAAGCGTGAAATAACAATACTTATGTTTTGTTTCTCGGCTGCGTTCGCCCGCTTCCTTCTTCCACCTTCTTGGCTTCTCTTGGCTGTCATCATCATCGTGCCCGCTTCACCAACACTCTCCTCCGACGTCCTTTCTTCGGGCGCCTGTATTGTTGCTCGGGCATTCTTTCCGAGGAAGCTTAGTGCTTAGTTCCTTCATTGCTGTCAACTTATTCAAACAACTCAAGTCGATTCGAATTGTGCGCCTGCGATGCTAACGGCGTGAAGTTGCTGAGGAAGAACGCGACGAAGAAGAAGAAGAAGAACAGGGAGTGGAGACAGGACTTGATGCTTGCGAAAAGAATGATTTCCTATTTTGAAGGCTCCTCATACACATACATGGTGTTCCATTTGATGGCCTGTCCTCTTTTGTGATGGGGATTACAGGAGTGTGTGGATGGGAGCACTTTGTATTGATGGACCATTCGAGGCGTCTTGTGCAAAATTCGCGCATTGCAATTGTTTTGAGCAGCGAAAAGATTTCAGCTCCTTGAAATTGTATGAGCAGGCAGTCTTCTAAACGGGACACTCCTAAGTCCTTCGATGATTGTTTCCACTCGTGAATTGTCTTCTTTTACCTGTTCATTTTAACGCGTCCCAAGACATTGGAAGTTTCGATTTTCGGTGAAAATATGAGAACACATTGTAATCCTTATGTCTTCAGGGTAAACGGCAATTTTGAAAATTGCACCCCTCAACTTTATTACTCATTGTGCTGTAATCAAGAACCTACTTATTTTTCTAATGAAGTGATGAGTTTGCCGGGGTTTCGCTCTTTTATCTAACTTCTGGGTTCGTTCTCCCAGCGAAGAAGTTTTAAATTATTGCCAAACAAGAAGGCAACGCGAATAATAGCGCGAGGGAGTGGTGTGCGCAAAAAATGAATAATAAGAAAGTGTCAAGCGTGCAGCCAACTCGTCCAGAAAGAATAATTGACGAATATAAAAGAAACAACGAGCATTGTGGCAACAAGCAGCTCGAGACTTGATGAAATTCTGAATAGATGACAAAGAAAAAATGCGTCGCGTTAAGAGGATCTGGCGAAACAAAGAGGAAACGGGGGTCCAGTACTCAGACGCAGAAGACGTTGGAGGAGTAGAAGCACTTGGATTTTATTCAATTTGATTTGATTCGAAGAGGACGAAAAAAACCAGAAGCACCAAGCGACGAGCCATTGCAACCGTCGTCGGCCAGAAGACAATGCCAACGAATTCTCGACCATGAAATAAACAACGCGACAATGCGAGGATGAATGAATGAGTAAACTTAATGAAGTAATTTACTTCAATTGAACTGCTATTCATTACCTACCAGTGCACTCCTCACAGGACAAGATATCCTGAAAATAATTATAATTATTCAATGCGAATTCAATAATCTTCTTCAAAGAGCGGAAAATAATGGCGAAATGAAAACGACATCAAAGATAACAACTCGGAATTCACATCTTCACTGAATATACCAATTAATTATGTCAATATTTCATTGCCTCTCATTATTTTCCTGTGAAATTACTCGGCAGTTGGGAAATAAAATCCCGTCTTGCAAAAATAAACAATTTGGGTCAGAGGTTATCTTGCAGTTGATAGCGATGCATACAAGAAGAAAGGGATCTTGGTCCAAAATGCATCTATTCATACCTTTCCAGACTTTCCAGCTTCAACGAAGACTTTAGATGAATGAGAAAAGCTGGTCCATTCATCCAAACGCTGTGAGTTTTGCGTGAAGACATCTTTTCTAAAATGGGACACCCGAAGAGATATGAGATCATGGCTGGGTTGGGGCTTCCATTCCTCTTCGCGAAGAAGGGTCCGCTCTTGGTTTATGTGTATACAAGTCCTTCAAGTCGACGGAGCGTCCCAACTTGTTCGCTGAGCAGGCTCAATACCGCATTTATCAGGAGCAACTCATCAGGCATTTAACACCCACCCACCCACTCCTTGCGCCCGCCGAGGATGAGGACGAGACGTTCCTTCTTTCTGGCGCGCGTTATCTCAGCGTTTCTATCACTTGCCTCGCCAACGATTTGCTACTGTGCACGCCACCGGCCCCAAAAGCTGAAGAGAGATGGAGGTCCTCTGAAGGGAGGGTTGAAGCTCATTCTTGAGGTTCTAATGAAAATTGCAGCTCTTGCTTCCAGCAGCACGAAGGAACCTTCAACGTTCATTGACAAGTATGAATATGCCGTTATCTCCTGATAGATTATACAGGGTGCGTGCGTTCCAGGGTTTTTGATGGTCTAGGAGGAATTAATTATAATGTGACATTGGTGGTCTGATGGTGATGATTTCGTCGGGAGAGTGCTGGAGGATTTCCTGCATCCATTGCTGAAATCTATGCCCTATGTAGGTTGTTGTAAGGAGTGCTTCGGCAATGGGTCGATAATACCGGGTTTTCGGGGGGGCTTTCCAGCTTCCCAGCCTTGTAACAGACCGAAAACGTTCGCGCAGCATCGAGCATGACGCTGAAAGAAGACGGGGAAAGAGCTGAAAGACGATGGAGGAATAGGAGAATAGGTGGCTGAGGAGATGCCTCCATATGCTGAGGCATATGCTGAGGTGGTGGCATTGCAATGATACCAGGGTTTGCAGCCACCAAACAGACCTTTGCACATGCATTCCACGAGATGTCTGCTGGCCCAAAGTCTGCATAGACAACAAGCAGCCGGCATCATGCGTTCGGGTTATGTTGGAATGCCATACGTGTTTGATATGAATGCGGAGGGTATGCTAGACATAAAGACTCTTTCACGTCCCGTGCACCGTTAACATGAAGCCTGAAAGCTTGGGGTTTCACTCATCGAGGCGCATTCGTCTTCTTGGTTGCATGCTGAAATGAACCGAATGTGCAAACGGATGCTCTCCTTTATTTTCCTCATCCACATATTCCACACATCCCACATTCACTGGTCCATGATTCATAAGGGTTTTTCTGCTGCCTCCATAGTTGTTTGTAATTTTGGCATCCTCTTGTCAAGGCTTTTTTGCCCTCGCGGTTTGGGTCCTGCATCGCAATGATTAATATCCGAATGCTGTGCTTATTATTTCAGCCCGGATTCCTAACCTTTTGCGTAATAACGCAGCTGTCAGTCCTTGCGAGGTCGTCGAATGGCTGCAATCTAGTAATATCCCACATCACATCCGACGACGACGATGACGACGCGAGAGTACATTTCATCTAATGTGTCTCTTATTTATTCTAGTTGCGTTCCCGTGTGCCCGGATAGTTCAATTTTGTTTATATCTCCATTCCTCGGCGGCTTTTCCTTATGGGCCTTAAGTGTATTACAATTTGAGGCCCACACTTGTGCGGCCGGGGGCGATGGATGGCTGCGTGTGCATGTGGAATTGCTCACGGCTTGGTGGAATTGGCGGAAAAGAGGGATGACGTTGTCACGGGCAGATGGCGCACCCTATAAACTACAACCGGGGTTCGGTTTGGTAAAAGGGTTCCGGCAGTTCGGAAGTCGGCCGACCCACACCATTTGCACACGATTCTTTCGCATCGAGCACGAAGCACGAAGACTGAGAGTGCACTTTCTTTCCGCCAAAGGCGCATCTGCTGGTGACTGCTATGGCTAACCATCCGCAGGATCGGCAGACGAATCTAATGCGCCACCGGATTGAAATGATCCTGTCGGGCGATTCCATCCATTCGCCGAATGAAATAACAAGGCAAGCAAAATATTAGAACAATGTGTGTGCACATGATGTGGATGGAGCTATTACGGGATCAGCTCTTTTCCAACGAGATGCCGCCATCCACTATCTAGAGACCGTATGACGAAAGGATAACTTCTTGATGACGTAGGAGAAAGGATACGCAAGGAAAAAGAACCATATATAAATGGGCGACTGTCGGTTTATCCTTTTCGGCTTATGCGGGCATGAATATGAGCACTGGGAAAAGCAAGATGGATGGATGGATGCAGGACCAGAGTGCTGGGGGTAATATGAGGCTTGGGCCTGAGACGCAAGAATAACAATAAGGACAGTGATACGGGCGGGCAGCAGGGCGAACGAAATTGAAATATAAAATCTACAAGGTGTCCTATATATTTGCATCAAACCCTTGGAGTCTTCTTGTTTTGTTGTTGTTATTATGGAGATCGTAATCCTTGCCTCGGATCTGGTGTCTGGTATTGGGATATTGAATACATGGTTGCTTTCCATCGTCGGAGGATGCTTCAACGGGAAACTCATATCGGTCAAACCAACCCTCACCACTACAACAACTATTATTACCCCTTCCACATTGGGGCTTCCGCTGCTCCCATCCTCTTGACTTCTATTTGGGTTTTCTTCGTCCATTTTCCTCGGCGCACTGGGAAAACAAGAAGAGGCTGGCGGCGAGAAAGGGTCAGTGCTCTTGTATAGTCATAAGTTAAAAAGAATTAGAAGATTTGCCATGTGGGAAAGTCTTAAGGATTGCAGTAAGAGGCCGTTTGGGGCGCAGTTGGAAATGGAAAAGAGCTCGACGATGGCGCTCCCGAATTCGGAAAAAGAGAATACAAAAACTCGCGGCGATGGCGGAGGTGGTGGTTGCTCTCCTTCTTCGGAGGAGGAAGGAGGGCGGCATGGAGCAGCTGTACCAGCACCATGCCAATATATACAACTGCCAACGAAGCATGCGAAAGGCAATGGAAATGGGAGGAAGTAGAAGGAGCGTGATGTGATCGGACAGTTTAACTGCCTTATTATTTTATTAGTATTTCTACCCTTTTTCCTATCCCATCCAATCCAATCCCACTCGGAGTCGTAACCTTTTCTTGGCGCGTTCGTTTCGCTTCGCGCGTTTTTTCTTCTCGCCGTCGTCGTTGCCGCCGCTGCCGCCACTACAGTTCGCGTTCTTTTTGCCTTTTTCCGTCATCATATTACTTTCCCATTTTGCCAGCTCCCCGTTCGAATACGGCCGCCTCCATAAACCCAGCAGCTCGTACGATGGGCACTTGTTGTGGAACACTCGGTAGGTTTACTGCAGATCGTTGCTCGCATTTCCACTCATTTCGCTCATTGTTCATTTGGTCTCTGTTGGCAACATTTCGTCGTCGGCGGGCGAAAGTCAACTTTTTTCGGCATGCCCTACCACTACCAACCCATGTCCGGGGATTATACCAACGGGACCAGCGAGGCCAAGGAGAAGAAACTGTGTTTGTTATACATCCGAGGAACGTTGAAGCACCAGCCAGTCAGCATTAGTAATGTTTGGAGCATTACTACCACCTACATCACCACCTAACATCCGCCATCCATCCATCTATATCTATCTCTATCTCTATTCTTGATGCGATCTTACGTCAGTGCCACAAGTTTGCGCGGAATTGCCAAAAACGAACAAGGCAAAGAAAATAAAGAAGTTTATAAGCGGCGTGTATAATTCGTCCTGGTGAAATGAACTGAAGAATACTCGAATTTTAAGGATGTATACATGCAGGATGTCATAAATCCTTCAACAATCAGGTAAAAGTACAACCAAATAAAAGTTTAGTTGGAGTTATTATTAATTTACGAATTTTTCACTTCCTCAAAGAGAAAGGTTGTAATTTTGCATTGGGGCTCAAGTTTAATAACCAAGATGGATGGTCCAATAAAACGAGCGGAAAACAATGAAGTAATTATTAAAAACGAACGCGAGCACGATTAAAAGCGATAAAATCAGTAAAACGTGCATGGTAAACGCGAAAAGTTGTAAAAGAGTTTCAGTGGTATGAGCACTGAAAGAAATCCTTACCTTGGCCTCGCTCGACTCTGCAAGTCGTAGTTTTAATTGCAAGGTTTCTTATCTTATATCGACACCTTCAACCTGCCATTTAGCCTGGCCTCCCTTTTGGCATTAATCCACGGCCATGAAGTTCTGCAGGTGAAATAACATGCATTCGCTATTGCATTTATACACTTCGCCAACTACCGACAAGTCGACGTACTAATCGCAGTTATAATGCTTTTACATAAACGAGGCATTACGATATGAACTACTATTAGCTGCCCATACAGGATACTCGAACATATTGTAATCGAGTAATAGTAATCGCATTTTATGAATTTATTATTTCATAGTCATTTGGTGGTAAACGATGGATGAATGGAACGAATGGAGCGAGGAATTTAAGGACGTGTTAACCGCCATTAAACTCAATTATTACACATTTCTATTAAGTATGGGTGATTTGAATGGAGCGTATTATTGCTGATAGATTTCCCTTATGGTTATCATGATTGGTGCAAGCACATGCATAGGAGATGGCCTAATGGCTGGGTGGTAATAGCTAAGTGCTAATCTCGACAGTTGGCACTTAAATGTTTAACTGCCGTTTAAGTGTCTCTTCGAGAACAATGCCCACTACATGTTATTGTTCGTCGAGTGTATGGATTGGTGGCTCTTAAGAGTTCCTACCTATGTCTTAAATGCGTTTCTTATTGATTTGCCTATAATGTCCACTTTATTTATGACCGTTTGTTTTCTGATTTCAGGTGAAGGACCCTGGAGCTTTTAACTTGGTGAGTCTAAAAACT
Source organism: Aleochara sp. GC000083 (assembly GCA_030264555.1). Lineage (NCBI taxonomy): Eukaryota > Metazoa > Arthropoda > Insecta > Coleoptera > Staphylinidae > Aleochara > Aleochara sp. GC000083. Next base: position 13,068 of record JARJDZ010007795.1, read on the forward strand.
GTTATTTCCTCGCTTATTTGGTAAAAAAAATGGAAGTAGATATTAAAGTAATGGTGTAGAAAGTGGTGATATTTTCTGAATTTGTAAAAGAAACGACCCATATTTTTGATGGCCCAACTTTGATGCAATTCTTGTCCATCTTTTTGCTCAAAGCGTTTCTGGAAGAATACATTCGCATGAGTTATGTGTTATGTACGTGTGTGGGTGGAGAATGACGAGGGTGGCCACATATGAAATTCAAAATCTGATGGCATTGCGCGGAAATTCGGCGACGTTTACGATCAGTAACATCTACATAATGTGTAAAAAATGTAGATTACGCTCGTATTCATTCAATTTCGCGCGCATGTACTCGTCGGATATGTTTCCTCGAGGAGCAACACTCATGCTGCTGCTTCCTGTTTCTTTTCCGATTCCTCGTCCTCGTTTTTTGCCCCGTTTTCCTTCCTTGCAATGGCTTTGTGTCCGGGACCTGTGCGTGTTGGACCCACTCCAGACTGCTTCCTTTGCTGTTTCCTTCATTGCGCTTAATTTTCAATCACACCGCCACACACGTACATAATTTAAACTATAAATGTACAGTTACATCTTGTTAACGCTATTAAAATCAAGAACTACCAACCAAGAAAAAAATTTCTTATACAACCAATATATTCTTAATTGATGATCAAAATCTTATATCTAACTTTATACGCCACAATAATCTGTGATTTTATGATTTTATGAATGTAAACTCGAGAGGAGTAACTTCGGAGATTTCCGGTTAATGAAGTTTTACTGTATCGGTGGAAAATTCCTGGTTTGGTTCGGAAACTTGCATATTCGCAATTGCAGACTTATAACGTCGTTTTGACTTATGCATGGAACTTGTGCAATTTATTAATAAACATTTCCATTTTCATTCCGCTGAGGGTTTTCTTCAGGTTCATTCGCATCGAAGCGGCCTCAAACCACGCGGCTCTTTTAATTTTCATTTCCATTTCAGTTACCATTCACATGTTAGCGGGCAGGTATTCTGGTATGCTGATATATTTATTCATTCACGTATTTGTATACAAGGTGTTTAATGCGGTACCAAACAGCATGTCCTGATTACTTTTTAATTTCACTCGAACTCTTCAAGAATACACATCTAAATTATTTATGATGATGAACGCCTTACAGTTGAAAGGTTAGATTTGCTCCATCATTTGTTCCATTAATATTTACGACATTCAGTGTATAATTTTCCTATTTCATTTCCATTCGACTTGTGTAATGTGTCTTCACGTATTTTCATTTGCCCCTTTCACGAGGGTTTCTGTAACATATTGGCTATGAATATTATGATTAGTTCCAACACCTAAACACTAGCTTTAACATCGCTTGATCTGAAAACCTTAACATTTTATATTTTGGTTTTTTAGGTGTTATGAGTGGTTTTGGAAATAATCCAGAAAAAGAATGGTCTGAAATTGTGTATATTTCCATCAACATATTCACATGCACTTGCTACTTTTGACAGTTATTACACATTACAATTTATATTCGCATTAAAGTGGTGTCGATCATGCAGCGAGGAAATGTTGTAACGATACATGAAATTATTACCAGCAGGCTACACAATTCCACGCGATATGTCGCTATATCACAATTGCAACCAGCAACAGCAACCACTTCATGCTATACGTGAATCGTTCGCCGGAAGTGTAAAGAACCTGCAAAGCCAATCCAATCCACATCCACTCGATGTGCCAGCGAAATGATTCATATCGGCACGAATAAGACTTTCGGAAAAGATTCATATTTGAAGTCGTGGATTTCGCCCTCGTTGGCGTCTTTGCCGAGGGTTTTTGGTTTAGCTCCCTCGGATCTTGGCACAAATGCAGCACTCATTCGTCGCCGCCGCCTTTGCTTGAAACCTTTACTTTGTCAGCTTGTCTCCTCGGCTAAGAAAGTCTGCACGAGAGCTGCGCAAGGCTCCGTTGTACCTTTTCAAGTGCTTATTTGTTAGATTTGTTAGGTGGTTATCAAAAGCGGAATGCATACGAGCCCTCTCGAAGGCTGCGAGTCGGATGGTAATATATTATCCTGCCGCCTCCTCGACCGTCGAGGATACATCGCTCGCATATTCTATTCGGGGGCTTCATTCATTCGTGCAGGTTGACGCAATGATGCGGCATATCAAGAGAAGAGAGAACTCTGCTTTGCCTTTGCCTTTACCTTGCGCAAACCGCACACCGAAAAGGAGGAAAACCTGGATTCGGGATGCGGATGTGGGAATTCTATCGTGTGTAATCTTCTTCTTCGTGTGTGGATATGTGGAATATTAAAAGTGCTACTCGCTTGAATGGATGTGTCCTTATTCTTCCTAGGAGTGCACTATGAGTTAGTGGGTACACTTGAGGATGCTTACCATAGAGGAAAAAAGGAAATGATAGGAGGGTTCATTCCGGGGTTAGAAGATTTCTTCAGATATCGTTGACTTTAGTGTCCACTAGTGACCATTGAAGTTCAAAAGTAAACTGACCGAATTGTTGAACCTGATTCACATCCTGGATATTCAAAATCCACACTTCAATTTTGATGACCAGTTTCTCATAGGAAGGATATCGGTAAAACTCAAAAAGGGAATTTTCTTCTTGTTTAGAACAACCTTAATGATTGGTACTCATATGACATTAACAACAACATTATAGAGCAATAAATGTCCCCTTTAAGATTCCTTAAGTCCATTTTCATGCAGATCCTTCATGGGAATCGTTTTGGTCCATTTGATGATGGCATGGCTCGAAGGACGGGTTCTTCTCATGCCCATTGCGTATGGACTACTTTATCCTTTATTTATGTCCTCGTCCGTGTGCGAATGTAGTGACATAATTTCTTTTTTCGTCGCTCGCGAGGGACTTTTATGCCAAACAACTCGAGTGTTATACAACGACTGGTATCGAATGTTGGTCCTCTTTTCCCAGAACCATAATATAGCCTCCTCCAGCCTCCTTGCTCTGCATCCTTGGTGTAGTGGTAATCGTTTGATGTTGATGCTGATGTGTGCCGACTTGCTTTACGTCCACGTCGCTTCCTTCAGCCGGTTGATGGTCGGCCGCTCGTGTTGTCGTTATTGGATGTTGGCCGGGCTTCCTGGGCTCTCTGCTTCTTCACGCTGCGTTGGCTGACGGCGGTTTTGCGGTGATGTCGTGGTTAAATGTGTATGCACATTGTGTGCCCGGCTTTTTTTGGCGAGTTTTATTGAAGCCGATGCAATAGCCGTACGAGTAAAAAGGCCATTCTATAAAGGGCGGTCGGCAAATATTTAACAAACATACGGCTTTTATAACTTTTTTCCTTCCAGTGCGACTTAGGCTCATAAGGAAGCATTCCATTTATGCGATTCGGTGCGTTCCTTCATTGAAACCCTTACATATCTTTGATTTTACTGGCTGGCGTAAGCCGCAATGATGTGAGGTGGATTTGCGTGGAACGCCTTGTGAAACTCAAGACGGGAAAACCTGGAGGAGGAATTGTTGGCGATGGCACAACGTCGACGCCAGAACCGGCGGAAATCTACTTGTACTTCTTGCGGACGCGTGTGCGTTTGATGGCGTTCGGGGAGACGTAATGGAAATGGGAAAAGGGCTCAGTCATCACGGCCGCCATCGACTAGATTTCTACGAGTATTATATTTGTATATTGATTTTCAATTTGGTGCGTTGTCGTCGCTGCCACCGCCATCCAGGGCATTCAGCCCCAACCGGGTGGTCGTTACGCTCTTCACGAGGAGGATCCGATGAGGATCGTTGTTGTGTGGTCCTCCTCAAACGTGTTATTGTTGATGTTGATGCTCATGTTCGAGTTGATATTATAAAACCGCACCAACGAGTTCCTGACTCGTTCGAGCATATTTGTCCGTTCTTCCTTCTTCGAGTCTTTTGCCGAGTGCCCTTTTGCTGGATGTGTATCGAATTAATGTTTTTAATGTGTGCACGCCTACGTATGCTGCATACAAATTGACATTTCGCGCTTGAGAGAAACTTCTCTTATGCTAATATAAACATTTCCGTAAGTTTTGCCATTTGTATGCGCTTCCTGCTTCTCCAAATTTCCTATTTATTTATATTACTCCACTCTGAATGACATCATTTTAGGCGTACTTTATTATAATTAATAACTTCTTCATTTCCTTCAGCCTTATTGCGAATATTTTAATTATATTATATGTTGATTGGAAGGAGTTCATCTTAATAACATATTCATTACGGCAATTTCTAATTAACAAACAACCTTGAAGAAACTTGAGTGATAGTAAAAAATTAGATATTTAATAATTTTTGTTTTTCTTCAGGACTGATCATTATCCTTATCCATTGATGTGGGATTAACCAACATTATCCTTTCATGTCTCTACCTACTTCTCAGAATTTCCAGAACGTGTGACGTCACTTCGTTATTCGATTATAAATTGGAAGGACATTTTCGAACTATCAAACTATCCTTGAATCCTTATGATCTCTCGATCGGCGACCAGAACAGCACCCGGATCATGGATGGATGGCGGTCGTTGGTGCGCTGTCAAAGTGTATAGATTTTATTATATAAACGAGTGTGCGTGTCGAGTTTCCCTTGATTATAATGTAACCCTTGCATTCGGTCGGAATTGTGGCCAGAGTTGGTGAGGGTTTGTGGTCGGAGGCGGCATTGAAACGGGCGCTTTTACTCCCCGAAATATAATACGCGAAAGGGACATTCGGTCGAGTTGACTTGAATTAGTCTCCTATCGGCGGCCATTATCGAAATTCTGATGGTGATCATCATCAACGATGGAGATTGCTGATTACTGATGTCGGTCCACTCACGATGACCAATGTCGATTTCTGCTCGGCTTGATTCTTTAATAACTATTTGCATAGTTGGATTTCATATCCACCATGCACGGGATTAGAGAGGGCAAAAGAAAGAGGATGATGAATCAATTTATGAAGGGGAGATTATATCCAGCTTATTGAATCAAACTGTCTGCTCAAATCAATCTCCAATATCTTTGAAGTATTTGCACTCCCCATTTCAGTCGGTTGATATTCAATGAAGACATGCGTAAAAAATTGCTGTATTTTGTGACCTTAATAACATAAGTAACCAAGTAACCAGCAAAAATTACATCAATGAATCATCGAGATAAACAAAGAGCTCGTTTGGCATGATATGATAATATCCTTCGAGGATGAATATTGCTTGTTCCTTTGACATAATATACTCGTACATCCAAATAAATGACGATCTCTATTAGTGTACGTCTTTCTTATGCTGCCGCCTCCGCCGAAACCCGCAGGCGCCCGTCTGAGTACAGCACTCATTTAGGATCATTTATTATTAACTGAAATATTACGTTTGTACCGAAATTCGGCTCGGCGCTGCCAGCAGCGGCTGGATTGTTTGTTTGCCTGCTCGCAGCCAGCGCGAACAAGAAGAAGGCGGTGGCGGTCGACCATGGCAGGTTCTACCACCACGACACTGAAGGCGGTGGTGGTTGGAATGGCTATCAGTTCTGCAGACCTCCGACTCGTTCTTCGTTCATGTTCACAGCCTGTTTTCTGCATGCGAGTCTGGTGGTGTGCCTTCATTTTCGTTTCGTCCCTTCATTTGTTTTGCGTTTGCCTTCGGTGGTTGAGCATTGCGTCTGCGAGGCGGGTATGGTTATTAGGCGGCGCTTATTATTATTAGTATTAGCAAATCGTGCAATGGCGAGGAAAAGGAGGCAAACGAACGATGAGTGACGGCGGGGGCGGCAAGGATGGATAGCTGGTTTTCGGGACGCGCCGAAGAGGGAAGCAAGACGTAAACTATGTGTGTGTGTGCGGAGGCAGGGAGTAATTTCGGCTCGAATGAAGCGTTCCAGAGAGTCTGGCGGGCGTATAGGTATTATTGATATACAAGGGCCGAATGAAGTGTGGTGTAATTTGGAGGCGGCCTGCTTCGGTTTTGGCTGCCTGTTTGTTTGTGTGCTTGTATGTTTTATAGACAAGCTTCCCGCCGACCGAGCACAAAACCAACAGAAGAGCAAATAGGCGGGGGTGCAGTTAAAGAGGTGTGTGCGTATTGGTAGTGGTTAGGTTTCTTTGAAAATTACGTTTGGGTTTATTGCGTTTTAATCATCTCCCGATAATTTGGATATGTAATCATGAATGAAAACGGGAGCGATTTATGCGTGCATAATTCGTTTTCAATTTGGAGGGTTGTTTGAAAATTCGATGATTGTGAGTAGTAAAGCAAATCTATTAACGCCATGTAATTTTGTGAGTTTAAAATTTGGATTTATATGCATTCAATAACCTCTTTTTAGTTGAATTAACATACAAATATATTGTTATATTCTCGGATTGAGGCTTATAAAGATGTATTTATAACGAGGAACTCAAAATAAAAATTATTGGCTCTGTAGCTCCACTAGAACAAAAGTTATAGCGAATTAAAGTTTTTTGAAAAAAATAAAATTATTTATTTTTTCAGCATTAAAATTCAAGTAATTCTTATGAAAAATTTCAGGCCAGATACCATATTCTGAAAGCAGATCTCTTTAAATTTCGAAATTTTCAAGAACGAACCTGATATCTCAATTATTTTCAAAAATATTCAATTTTGATTGAAACCATTTTTATTTATGTATTTTTAATTCTCTATGGAATATCTTAAAAATTTAATGACATATTTTGAAAGGCAAGAAAGTGACCTTTCATTTGCTTTTTTAATCATGAAAATCGGCCCAGTAGTTTTCGAGTTATGATCAAAAGAATGTCTTATGGAAATTTACATGGGGATTTAAACCGGAAACATACCCTCGAAAAATTCATGATGGCAGCTCCCATTTGATTTACATTGGTGTTGTGAAGACTAAAATTCACTTCCTTAGCAACGAATTGTCGATTCATTTTATTCTTTA